>CM037872.1:39789275-39928319 GCA_021292105.1 Anadara kagoshimensis | reverse complement strand
TTAATTGGCGCCTAATATTTTCTAATAAGAAACCAGCCTGGCACCTAGAATCAAAAAGTCACTTTGAGCCCTGTTATTTCGGGTTGGAACTAAATGTTCATGGTAGGTGTAGCATGATAAAGAAAACTTCTTTATAATGCCATCAGGGCAACAAACAAGAAAAATCTCTGCACCTTCGCCTATAGCTGGGGATGGCTCGATATAAGTGAAATATTCTTGACTGAGACGTTAAACACCATTACCTTAACTCAACTCCCTCATCCTGCATACATATAATTATAAAACCTGAAGGTGTTAGACAGGATTATAATCAACTAATTGTTTGATCAGTTAACCAGTATGTCAACAGACCCTGTCACTGTCATTTCCTTCCATCAAATAGAAGGGTCTCAGTGGCCGAATGGTCTAAAATGCATGCTTGGAGTCGCAGGTCACAGTACCTCACCATAACCTTTTAGGTTGGAATCCCAATGCGGACAGATTCTAGTGTTAGAAAGTTTAGTTTGTCATTTCACTCTGTGTATGTTGTTGGTTTTCTTTAGACACCCAGTGTGTGCCAAACTTTCAAAATGATTAAAGGACATTCGGTCTGGTAAACCTAGAAACTTTACCAGACCGTAAAGTTTTTTACTGGACCAAAGATTTTTCAATAAAAAGAAAACAATTATTCGGTTTTGTAAATATTTACTTATTTTCTCCTTTAAAACGGAAAGCTATGGGAGGCACAAATTATGAAAAAAAACTTGAAAAGAAAATTGAAGAAACATTGGATGGAGGGGCGACCATGGTTGCAATTTGACAAGGAGAAGAAATGCGTCGGGTCGGGAAGCGTAGCACACAATAATAATTTAAAAGGTCAGAATACATTTATTTATGGAAGTACAAATAAATGTATTCTGGCCTTTTAAATTATTATTGTGTGCTGCGCCTCCCGACCCGTAAAATTCAAACCAGGGTGTGCATTTCATTACGCATCTCTCCTCGTCAAATTGCAACCATGGTCGCCCCTCCATCCAATGCTGCCTAAATTTTCTTTCACGTTTTTCTTCATATTTTGAGCCTCCTGTAGCTTACCGTTTTATTGGTTTCCCTGGAATAGCTCCTGGAACGCATTTTTGTAATAACGGAAGTCGGATGGTAATAATAAAATTCGAATCGGATCGGAACTATAAATCCGGATTTTTGGCGCTCTCTATTTTCCGAACTGGTTACCGGACATACGGTCCGAAAAAATCTGATTTTTTATCGGACCAGCAGTAATTTTATCGGACTTGTCCGACGGTCCGACGAAGTTTGGCACACACTGGACACCCTGGTTTTCTCTCCCATCCATGAACTGACTTCCTTGATGTAAATGAAAGAATCTTGACTGGGGCAAAAATTTTCATTCATTGATAAAGCTTAACTATTTTGAGTTGGGGTCCCCAGATCACTTTTGAAGAGAAACTGCAATAGCAATTCATAGCAAAAATCTAAAAACATTTGTGGGTCCAGGCAAATTTCTTGGGACCATGGGCTACTGGGCCCCTGTTAATCTCAATCCCTGCCATTCCACTCCTTCCCTCAAATAGAATGCAAAAAGAGTAAACAAAGTTAGATATTTAGCAAAATTTGTAGAACCCTTTAACAGACTATTTTAGTTCATGTTTAACTTTTTATGAACAAAATCAATACTCAGTGGATATAACTTCTTGGGTGTCTGTAGGTGAACCTTTGTATTTCACAAAAAATGAAACTACAATTGTAAAATGATGGTTAAGTAAACTTGTTTGTTTGATCTACAAAATGTTATAAATGTTTTATCATGCAGTTAGTAGAGTACTCACTTTATACTTGGGAGGTTGTGGGTTCGAACCCTGGCCAGATCTGACCAACATTTGAAAATAGGTAGTGACTATTCTTTGGCAAGCACTCAGCATTTAGAAATGAAAGTCACTGGGTCACTTTGAAAGAGTTCTTAAAAACTGATGGTCCTGTATCACAGCAGTCATGGCATGTTTAAAACTCCTCATTGTACATTGCCCTGGGGTCTGTCTGAACTCAATGTAAAAGTCAAAATTGATGCCACTACACCACTTTATGATTTATTATCTATTTATATTCAATTTGAAATTCTTTTTTAAAGCTGTTTACCAAGAAAGGTCGTGTGATAGCCTATTTACCAAACATCCAGGCTGCAGTCAAACATATAAGGGCATTCTCATCTTACAATGGACGAGATCATCAAACCATGGTTTATTCTACTGAAGATGATAATTACGGAATAGGTGAGTTCATACCGAGTACTGAGGGAAGGTAAACCCAGTGCCCCAACCCTGCTGGCACTTTCCGTAAATCCTTCTCACAGTTAAGGTCTGGGACAATAAAAATCTTTAATTTTACAAAAAAGAGGGAAGGTTGATACAGACTGCAGTCTTTTTCATTCATTTATTGGTTGTGGATTTTTCTTTCTCAAGAAAATCCAATGTTTTTTATCTTTCATACCTTAATGTTTACAAAACAAACTACACACACTTTGATGTCACAATACGATTTGATTTCGATGTTAACAATTTAGATTGTGATGTCAATTGTTGCAATTGCAAACAATGTACTTTTTATGTAGTATTACTGAAATAGAGTAGCTTTCACCATGAATGAGAATATATTGGTGATTAGAGAAACAGAATCAACCCTGTTTTGTGGTGAAGACATAGAAACAACCTTTAGATTGAGAGCTCTCCCATCCTCGGTACACCTCCATTTAGGAATTGCCCATGCTCTGCTTGTACTTTTACAGAAAAACAAATGACAAAAATAAAAAAAAGTCTTGCAATGCTCTGACTGTTAGGTTTTCTGAATTCGTGTTGATATAATAATGTGTGTGTAAGATATTTACAACATTGGCCTCATCAAAAATCTGATTCTTGTAAATAACAGTCTGAATCATTATCTTTTTTTCTTACATTTTAAACATGAATTATGTCATGCAAATTTTTAAAAATAGGATTTAACAAGCTTGATATTTTTTGACACAGTTTTCTTTAAACCTTTCATTATATTACCAGATACTCTTAACTTGACACACACACATACATATATGCATACATGTATTTTTTTACTGAAAATTGAAACACATCTTCTTTATGGTTTTTAAAAAAAAAAAAAAAAATTAAAACTGTCAGTTGAACATAATAGAATATAATTATAATTAGCTGTATGATGTCTTAATGTTCATGTAGATAATATATATATATATATATATTTTAAATATTTTGATAATTAGCAAAAATGAAATTTATAAAAGTACAAGAGCTATAAATAACCTTATCAAGAGGTCTATGCTTTCTTTCTTTCAGCTCTTAAAGGTATTGAATTTTGATTTACAATTTTATGTCTGCTTCAAATTCATTTATAATTATAGCTTGCTTTATTTTTTTACCCAAGACATGTACCTAGATATTTTTCATTAGATATTTTAATATATAATTTCTGTTGTATCAGCAAGCAACTTGGTTTTATTTATTTACTGCTTTTTAATATACATGTAATATATGTTACTAAAATAATCCACAGTCTCTAAGTACTGTATCTAGTTCTTTTCTAGTTTGGAAATATCAAAAAATATATATAAATTTGTTTTATCATTCTTTGAATTTAAATATTGGACTGAAATTACTCTTCATAAATTTTTGCTGAAATTATGTCACTTTTTAACCAAAAAACCTCAATCAAGACAAAATGACTTATACAAATTAAACAGGGTGTTTTAAGAAAATGTTTCCTCACTTTAAGTCTAAATAAATAAATAATTTTAACTTAATTATATTCCTCCATATGTGTTTCTTGAAAGGTATCACTATATATTTGTATTGATTTGTGTCACACACACATACACACACACACACACACACACACACACACACACACACACACACACGTTTGTATGGGATAAGACAAAACATTGTTGCTGAGTTTATGATTTTAATTGTGATGTTTGAAAAGCAAATCATTGGTATTTATTGTGAGAACATGTGTTCTGAAACACCCTACAGAAAATGTAATATATATTTAAAATTTTAACTGTTATGCTTAGCAAGTGCAACAGTCACTTTTAAAATATTTGTCACTGGTGAGGAATTGTATTCTGAAACGGCCATCTAGTGCTGCAAAATTAAAACATGTTTAGTAATAGGTAATTACACAAATGATCTGTCATTTTGTTTTTTGAATCAAACAAATTATAACATTTATGTGACTCCAGGCTGACCAATCAAATTTATTTATTTGTCCAGAAAGTGAGCAAGGATTGTCATTTAGGTACTTTTTAATTGTTAAGCATTTCATTTTGGTACAATTTCCATACAAAAAGTCAAAATTTATAGTACTTTTAAAAAATCTGTCAAAATGGGAAAAATCTGTCTAATTTGACCTTTTAATTTTATCTGTCTGTTAATCCGGGTTTTTTTTACGGATTTGTACCAGGAAAAAAAACCCCGGATAAACAGGCAGATAAAATTAAAAGGTCAAATTAGACAGATTTTCCCCATAAATCTGTTGAATTGGTCATCCTGTAACTCACAAATCCAACATAATAATGAATTAAGTATGGCTGCTGAAAAAGGATTGAAATATTTATGGTATCGATGCAATAAAACAGAATGATTTGTAACACATTATAGGATACAGTACTTTATATGCACTACTTTTAGTATATCAGGCTTGTCAATAATGACAAACTCAAAAAGAGACTGCAGGGGTTCAAAATTGAGCTTTGTAAACGAAGGTCCAGGAACTCTTGCCATTATTTTTGCCAGGTCTTGCATAAGGTCTTGAAAGTCCAATATTAGCATTGTAATTCAGCTTTGATAATGTGTACGGAAAATTGTTAGCATCGGTCACTGCACAGCGAAATTTTATACCCGTGGATAAGATTGAGTGTCTGAACAGTGAAAGTTTATCCCCGCAGAACAACTGTACTGTAATAATATCCTGGTAAAAATGCAGGTCCATTGGGCTTTTAGATTAAATATCAAGGGTCCCTATGTAAATAGGACCTCAGACCTGGGGAATTTTGAACCCCTGAGATAATGTTGTGAAAGTTTGTCTTTACTGACAGGTGAAGGGTCATACACATATATTATACTTATATTAGTAGCCAAATTTACAAAATTGGTATAAATATACTGTAGTCCTTTAGAAAGTAATTTTCACAAACTTACATTTACTGTGAATATGCAAGAGTATTATACATATGTATGCACTAGTGTACACAACATTTCCAAATTTAATAATGTCGCCATTGAATTTATTTTTGTATAGATTCTGTGAAAATGGAATGGTCAATAGTTTTTTTGCATGGTTTGCATATAAGGTCAAAGATCAAAATATGCACAAGACCAATAAAACCTGTCTATAATTAAAAGTCACTTACTGGTATATTGGATGTGAGGCTTTCTTTTGGAATTAGAGAAAATAAGCATCGTTTCCTGCAATTTTGGGGATATTAAAATGGGAAAATGTATGGTATAAACGTAAAACTGGAAAAATTCACTGAAATATTTGGGAAAAATCTTCCCAAAATCTCAGTCCCAAATTCAGCTGATTGGCTCTATTGACCAACAGACCACACTTACATAGAAGTAAAACTCTATTTGTCTGCAAAGTTGTCGTATAAAGACACAAGTACAGATAATGTTATAAAAGAAGCACAGAGGTCATATTTGTCCCGCATTCATAACCAAATCATCTTTATCAAATAGAGCTTATCTCTCGTTCTGTTATTACTGCATGAGCATGTAATATTTTCTGCTATATAGTCATTTTTGTACCAGTAGGCTTGTCTCCCCTTGATTTGTGTGGTAATTTTTGTACCAGTAGGCAAAGCCTAATCTCCCCTTGATTAGTGAGCACAGAGCGTAATTTCTGTAGCCTTGTTATAATTTTTTTTGAGTGAATTTAAAGTTTTAAGCATTATTTATTGTAAAGTCAGTGATGAAAATTAAAAAAAAAAATAAGTCAAAATTTTCAACAAGTCCTTGTCTGGTTATTTCAACATTTTCCATGCCAGATGGTATACCGCCTGCACATGTGATGAATATAGAAGACTATTGAAAAAGTAACTAGTCCTTCTCAAAAGCTACCAGTCTCAGACACCAGTCCTTCTCAAAAGCCACCAGTCTCGGACTCTAGTCCTTCTCAAAAGCTACCAGTCTCAGACACCAGTCCTTCTCAAAAGCCACCAGTCTCAGACTCTAGTCCTTCTCAAAAGCCACCAGTCTCAGACTCCAGTCCACCTCAAAAGCTACCAGTCTCAGAGTCCAGTCCTTTTCAAAAGCTACCAGTCTCAAACTCCAGTCCTTCTCAAAAGCTACCAGTCTCAGACTCCAGTCCACCTCAAAAGCTACCAGTCTCAGACTCCAGTCCACCTCAAAAGCTTCCAGTCTCAGACTCCAGTCCTTCTCAAAAGCTTCCAGTCTCATACTCCAGTCCTTCTCAAAAGCTACCAGTCTCAGACTCCAGTCCTTCTCAAAAGCTACCAGTCTCAGACTCCAGTCCTTCTCAAAAGCTACCAGTCTCAGACTCCAGTCCACCTCAAAAGCTACCAGTCTCAGACTCCAGTCCTTCTCAAAAGCTACCAGTCTCAGAGTCCAGTCCTTCTCAAAAGCTTCCAGTCTCAGACTCCAGTCCACCTCAAAAGCTACCAGTCTCAGACTCCAGTCCTTCTCAAAAGCTACCAGTCTCAGACTCCAGTCCACCTCAAAAGCTACCAGTCTCAGACTCCAGTCCTTCTCAAAAGCTACCAGTCTCAGACTCCAGTCCACCTCAAAAGCTACCAGTCTCAGACTCCAGTCCACCTCAAAAGCTACCAGTCTCAGACTCCAGTCCTTCTCAAAAGCTACCAGTCTCAGAGTCCAGTCCACCTCAAAAGCTACCAGTCTCAGACTCCAGTCCACCTCAAAAGCCACCAGTCTCAGACTCCAGTCCACCTCAAAAGCTACCAGTCTCAGACTCCAGTCCACCTCAAAAGCTACCAGTCTCAGTTTTCGAAGTAATTTGATAATCAGTTATATCTATAACGATTGGAATGTCAGTAAATGTTTGACTGAGTGTTTCATAGATGATTGCATGATAGTAGACTTTAGAAAATTTGTTTGGTTTGTAATCAACAATTCTGTAAGTTGATTAATTTTGAAATTGCCAGTTCAAAAATCTTGTATTCTGGATTGTTTTTTTGTTTTTTTTATCATATGAATGTGGTATTATCATTATTTTTCATGAAATTTTGGACTCAGTAGAATTATTTGATATATAATGATTATGGTAATCAATCAGAATCACATTGTGCAAAATTAGCCATGGACAGATGGCTTGAGTCTATGACTGTGAGTACAGATTATTCTAATAAAAAAAAGAAAGAAAGCAGATCCAGTGTCTGTGACAAATACAGAGTCCATTTTATTTTTATACAGAGAATGATAAGACTATGTTTCTTCGCATAGTTCAAAACATGAACAAAATACTGCTCTTTATGGTAAGTGAAACCAACAACTTGCTCTATAGCACTCTTGTCAATTCTAATGACTTTAATTTTTATGGACCCATTGTCTATGATATGGATATCCATAAAACTAGTTTCATATGCTAATAAATACATATATGTATATGTATTACCGGTATAAATAAAGTGTCAGTCATTTAACTTGATGCTCAAAGCTGTTTCAAATTGTTTTAGACACATTCTGCCATGAGTATATGAGGCTGAATTATAATTTTGTATTTATTTCTTGCAGATGGAAACACAGTATGGCCAGATTCAAATCTTGGACCTTTAGCTCCTAAAGATAAAAGATTCCCCCTCCCTGGATCTGTTGGTCCATCCAGACAAATCTTAGGATCCACTCCGTTTCCGCTGTTGCCACGCCAGGAACCGGTCAATCCTGAAGATTTATTTCAACAGTTATCTGAGGAGAGACAGAAGACTGTCATGGATAACTTAGAAACAACTGTTAATGAAGTAAGTAATATTGAAAAATAAGTAGTTGAGTAATGGTGTTTAACATCCCAGTCAAGAATAATTCACTTATATCGCGATGTCCCCAGCTATAGGCAAAGGTGCAGAAATTTTGCCTGTGTGTTGGGCTGATGTCATTATACAACAGGGTTCTTTAGCGTGCCAAGCCCACCGTGACATGGGACCTCGTTAATTTCAAGTTCCCATCAGAAATAACAGTGACTTTCATTTCATAATGCAGAGTGGTTGGTGTAAAAACAGTCACTACCCACATTTCAAGTCTTGGATCAGACCTGGCTAGGGTTCGAACCCCACAACCTCCCACTTAGGGAGTGAGCTCTCTAACAACTGAGCAACCGCAGTGGTAAAATATGGAGAAACTAGTTTTGGATCTTAATAATTATGTACCTCAAATGTAGAGGGGCATATAATGTTTACTCCATTTCACCCACCAACAATTTGTCCTCCACTGAACAATTAAATAGATCTTTATGAAACTTCACAGGAACAACAATCTTTAAATGAAGTAGATTTGCCATTGGCTATTCATACGTTGGTCATGTACAGGGTTGTGGATTTCTTAGTTGGGGTTCATTTGGGGGTACTTTTGAAATGGCATTCCATTTCAGTTATACCTAAAGCTTGTAACTTGTTTCAGCCATTATAGCATGACATGCTATGACACAGAAGAAATAAGAAATGATAAAAATTGGTGTATTTAAAGCAATGCCACTTGGCAGATTCTATTGTGAGAAGTTTGGCATGTTGCTTTCTCAAGGTTGGTGGTTCTGTCTGCATACTCTGGTTTCCTCCACCATGCTTGAACTGACAGTCTCCTTATAAGTGAAATAATCTTGATTGTGGTTTAAAGCTACGGATTACAGCAACTTTCAACACCTGTCCACATAGATCCTAATGTGAAAAAGTTTGTCAGTTTGCTTGCAGAAGGTCAGTGGTTTTCTCGGGGCACTCTGGTTTCCTGCACCATCCCAGAATGACTGCCTGGATATAATTCAAAGAATCTTGAATGTGATGTAAAACACCATTACTCCACTCAACTCCTGACATTATTGTCTGTATTTTTCAGCATGAATCAGAATTTATGTCATCACCCTCGCCATCAGATCTGCTGGAATGTGTAGCCCAAGATTGTCCTCAAATACTCCGAAGAGGTTAGTATTACTGATACTGTCAATTGACGGATCACCGGCCATGCCCACAATGTTCCGACAAAGGCCAGGCATGCTTGAAATACAAACAAAAAGAATGAAAAATCAGTCAGAATTGTGCCATTTAATGACATCACTGACACTAGTATGTCATTAGTTGCCATGGTGCTGCTTTTGTTTTGTAAGTTGGCCAATGTCGGAACATAAAAGGCATTTCCAGCGATACGTCAATTGTCCAGCTAACATTGACATCAAAGAATAGTTTCTTGATTGTTGTCAAGTCCATTTCATTCTGTTTTTCCTTCTAAACAACATGTCAGATGGTGATCTGGACCTAGTTGTTCGAAGCTTGATTAGTTTAATCAATGATTAACACAAATTCAAAATATCAACAAAATCCAAAGTATCATTATTAAATCAATATTTTTTATAACAATGTTCTATACTTTGATGAAATTGTATCCATTTTTGAAATTTTCAACGTAAATTTCACAATACATGTATATTAGAAATTATGCAAAAATCAAATTTCAACTAATCAATCGATTAAATTAATCGTTTCGAACAACTGGCCCCAGATGTTATCCATATTCTGGGACCACAAGGTCTAGAGTTTTGAGGTATCATCACCAAACAAGAATAAAGTTAGAAAGACTCTTAAACACAAATTAAACTAATTATGTTAATGTCAGCTTTATTTGTTACTGGTATACAATTTTATTACATGTATAAAGCAAAAATGTACTGGCAATTTCAATTATTTAACAATTAATTAATCAATTAAGTCTTTAATTAATGATCGTTTATTTTTGTCCAATTGGACATCACTTATGTAAAATGATATTGACATCACTCGCTGTATCAAACAGCTTTAGTATAGTCTGTCCTACATCTGATGACAGATTGTTTGTAATCACAGACAGGTTAAATAAACCAATATAGGTGTCAGTAGGGTAACACGGTACATGTATAATCACACATTATTTATTAAAACTACCATAATATTAAAATAGAATTGCTGTACACTTTGCCATCATATCACAGACGAACTATAATCTTTCTATTTGACTATTTCCAGATTTCCAAGAGCTGTTTGTTGATCGTAATATAATGGATGGTCCGTTAACAGTTATTACAATGTGCCATAAAACAGAGAATGATATGTCTACATGGAGTATGAATGTGGAACAAGAAAGAGAACAGCTTCTAGAATCAGTAAGTTACTGAGCGCCTAAAATTACTACCGAATAAAGGTAGTTTCCCCTGGGGAAAAAATCACTAAATTTTCTCAATTTGATCAAACTCCCAAAACAACAATGATATACATTGTACTAGATATTGTCACAATATATAACATCTATGCAATGAGGGTCATAAGATATTGCAAGTACATTGTTGTATGTCATTATGCAGTTTACTGTATTTCAGAACTTCAAATTTTCCCAATTTAAAATGCGGAAGGTAGTTTTTAAAAAACAAACAAAATCACAGTTGATATCAGATGTCAAGTTTGATTTCTCATTGATTTCACCTTTAGTAAGCCTTAGGTATTTTAATCTTTCCATATGAATGTGGAACAAGAAAGAGAACAGCTTCTAGAATCAGTAAGTTACTGATATCAGATGTCAAGTTTGATTTCTCATTGGTTTCAGTAGAGTCCGAAAGGCGCCAAAAGTTGTCTGCTATTTGTTTGAATTTGGATTAAGTTTGTTGCTTTCTTCCAGTAACTTTACATTTTGTGAATATTTTTTTGCAGTACATATTACTGAATATTTGATGTTTACTTGCCTAAACTTGTCTTCTACTTAAAAATTTACTGAAGGTCTTAATTTTCTTTTTTGAATAAGGAGTAGGGGTAATGGGATTTCACCCCCCCCCCTTCAAGGTTCTTTCTTATATGAAAATTGTTAGTTCTTGGATGGTTGAGGAAACCAGAGTGCCTGGAGAAAACCATTGACTTCTGGAAGAAACTTTCTCACTTTAAGATCTATCTTAGAGCAGGATTCAAATCTAGGCACTGTGATACCTTAACCCACTTTAGACCCCTCAGGAAGAAAACTGACAAACTTTCTCATACAAGGTTTTTGTTCCGAGTAGGATTCAAACTTAGGCAGTGTCCGAGAGGTGCTGTGATCTGTTAGAGTGTACTTTAGATCACTCACACTCTCAGCCACCTAGCACCATTCTTGTGGAAGAAGGGTGCATTTTGTTAAGTTTCTATATACATGTAGTTTAATTTCGCGTGTATTTATTTGGTGTTAAAGGAAATTTAGACATATCTGCATAGTTCAATTTTTGCATTTTTAAATATGCATTATAACAAAATAAGCATTTTATAATTTTCGGTAAGTATTTATTTTCGCGCAAAACAAACAATTATGAGATAAGCGAAAATTAGTACATCGCAAAAATAAATATGTTTATAGTACATGTAGATATTTATTTCTCCTATGTTATTCCTACCAGTTAAGAATGTTGCAGTGATTTTGTTTGCTTAAAATTACTACCAAATAAAGGTAGTTTTCCCTAGCCTAGGGAAGAATTTCTAAAATTTACTAATTTGCTCACTAAAATTCCCCAAAACAACAGTGATGCAT
Source organism: Anadara kagoshimensis (assembly GCA_021292105.1). Classification (NCBI taxonomy): domain Eukaryota; kingdom Metazoa; phylum Mollusca; class Bivalvia; order Arcoida; family Arcidae; genus Anadara; species Anadara kagoshimensis. The sequence goes on along the minus strand of CM037872.1, from coordinate 39,916,560 downwards.
TGAAAATTAGATCTAGCTGTCCTTATTTACACACACATTATTAGATAGTACCAAAGTATAGTGTCTTTGCAATGAAGATACTAGCATTTGTCATCATATCACAATACAGATGGCTAGATCTCAGAATTTAAATTTTTCCAATCTTGAAGGCAGAAGGTAGTTTTCAAAAAATGTAACATAATCACTGCATTGGCAAAATTGTCACTTTTCTGTCACGTTCCTTTGTGGAGATTGTATTCTGTCATCGTCAAGTTTGCACAAAATGCACTTCTCATGAGAAATTAATTACTGGTAAAATAGCTGAAGTCAGTATTTATTGTCTTAATTTTAGTTTAAGGTTTTGAAATGGCCCATGGATTATCAATAACCAAAGCTCATACAGTTCATTTTTTCCCTTACAGTTTGTTGAAGGTGCTACATTTTTTTGTGAAGCTTTTAATGGTGAAGGATATTGGGCTGACTTTATTGAACCTGAAAGTGGAAAACCGGTAAGTGGATACCATTCTTACATCTATTGGAGTCTTGATTTTGTTTGCCTGATGGTACATGTAGTTCCCTCTTTGCAAAAGACCACTGCGGTATTCAAGTTGGTAGAGTGCTCGCTCCTTATATGGAAGGTTATGGGTTCAAACCCCCACTGGGTCTTACTACGACTTGAAAAAATAGCGAGTGACTTCACCTATAGTTGGTGACATCTTGATTTAAGTGAAATAGTCTTGACTTGAATGTAATTCAATCAGCCTTTGCAACAAAAATGAAGTGGATTGATGTGCGAGAAAAGGTTTTCCTTCTTTTCCTGCCTGTTTATAGACAGCATTTTGATACACAATGTTTATAAATATCTCCTTAATATACTTTTAAACAAACCCATACTAGCACAGCTTTGATTGAATGGAAGATCTTAAAACTTGATCTTGGACGGTTTTTCATTATTACCAAACAGCTGCTAATATTTTGATACAAGTTAAATAATTTTAACTTTGAGTTTTGTACTTATTCTTGATTTAATTTTTATATTTTTTCAGTATTTTGGTTCACACACAAATGCTGTGATGTTTGAAACAGACGAAAGATACAGGAAACTGGGATTTACAATAAACGATCTCGGATGTTGTAAAGTGATAAGCCACCACCTGTGGGGTACACACTCGTACGTCGGTTGTGTGTTTACAAATGCTCCTTTAGATAATCCCATTGTGCAGAATATTAACATAGACAATGCTGTTATAACAAAAACTGGGAAAACCTAAATGTATTTTTTGTTACCTAGGCAATATTTAGGAATATTAAATAGATCATTTTATCTTGCTTTGATTTAATTTTGTATGCGTAATACAACAATTTTATACATGCTTACAACAACAGAAAGTCAATGCTTTTATTTAATTTGTATGCATAATACAAAAATAATATGATAGGCAAACAACTTTGACCTGTCTGCTTGACCTTTCATTTGCAATATTCGTATAGGAGGATCCCCCTACCACATGGGTAGTGTTTGTGTTCACAGTTAATATACACACAGTGTACCTGTTTACAGGAAATAAACATGTGTCTTACCTATACATAAATGTACTTGCCCACAATAGATATATAAATAGAAGGTCAAGTGGACAGGTCAATGTTGTTTACCTATACATGCCCCTACAACAACATGAATTCAATGTCCATCATTAAAACATTAGATGTTTAAAATATTTGAAAAGAGAACCTGAGTTTATCTCACTTTCTTTTGACCTTATTTCTACAGAAATCCTTATTGTCATATAATAAATAAATTACAGTATGCACACATGATAATCAATTTATAGCTAACTTGAGCCAAAGGCTTAGATAAGCTTTTGTTTTTAAGTCTGTAATGTATTGTATAAGTTTCCACAAGTTTTAAATTATTGATGTCCAAATTTCCAAAATCTGTGAAAATAAAGTACATGTACTTTTTAAAGAATTTCTTCCCAAAGTTGCTGAAATACAAAATTTAGGTTACTTTTTGAAAGAATTTCTCAGAAATTGGTAACCAGTGTCGATTTTGGCTTCCAGGAATGGAAATTTAGCTTGCCTATCATGTGTAGACTTTTTATATTTCAATCATTTAAGTTTGATGATATTATCATAAATACTTTTAACATAAGCTGAAATAAATATGCAGTTTTAAAAAGCTGAGGGACAGTGGCTGCTAAATAAATAGTTTTTCTCAGTCCATATATTTTAAGTTACACATAGAAGGTACAGAAGACCTATTGCCAAACCACAGAATGAATATTGATATTCATTTTAATTGTTTATGAACTAGACATGTTAGATGCCATATGAATGACAAAGTCATGAATCTTAACTTCAGTTCAGGGGGGGGGGGGGGGCAGGGGCTCTGTATTTTAACTTCAGATAATTATGATATAAGAATCTCTTGGGCCCCATAATTTAACTTCATACAATTCTGATGAGATATAATTCTCTTTGGTACTGTATTTTAACTTCAGACAATTTCAATATAAGATATCCCTAGAACCCTTTGTTTAAACTAAGACAATGTCTATACAAGATATCTCTAGGCCCCATATTTTAACTTTCAGTTCTGATATAAAATATTCTTTGGTGGGCCCTTAGTTTAATATTTTAATTCTGATGTAAGATATCACTTTGGGTCCCTTATATTAACTTCAGACATTAGTTTGTGTGTATGGTTTATTTAAATGTACACATGTATTAGCTACAAGACTGCAGATTTTGAGGAATGAACTTTGAACTTGTATAACATGGCTTATTGTTGCAATAGGTATATTGGTATCATATTTTTGTTATTAAAGCATATTATTATTGATATAAAGTATGATTTAGTTATAATAAAGTTGACATCTTTCATTATATTCTGTTGTCATTATTAGCTCACCTGAGCTGAAAGCTCAGATGAGCTATTGCTATCCATCTTCGTCCGTCGTGCATCGTCCGTCGTCCGTCGTGCGTAAACTTTTTACATTTTAATCTTCTCCTCCAAAACCACTGGGCCAAATTTAATGAAACTTGGTAACCATCATGCCTGGGTGAAGCCCTCTCAGATTTGCACAAATGAAGGAGTTATGTCCCCTTGGGGCCCCATAAGGGGGGAAATAGTGAAAAACTTTAAAAATCTTCTCCTCTGAATCTACAAGACATATACCTTATTTATTTCATATATAACATCCTTAGGTCATCTAGTTTCAGATTTGCACAAATGGTAGCCATGGGGCTCAAAATGGGGAAATGGTAAGGTGCTGAGTGGGGAAATTGCTAAAATTATGTATTTGTCAATATATCTTGAAAACTATTAACTTTTTGTATAGGCATGTATATTAGAATATTTTAGGTATTATCCTAACGATCATTTTGATATATGAATGAAGGTCATAGGTTCAAAGGTCAAGGTCACAGATGTGAATGAATACCTGAATGGTTATTTATCTTGAAAACTGTTAACTTTTTGGATATGCATGTATATTAGAATATTTTAGGTATTATCCTAACGATCATTTTGATATATGAATGAAGGTCATAGGTTCAAAGGTCAAGGTCACAGATGTGAATGAATACCCAGGGTTCGAAATTAGGCACGCATACTCGCTAATAGCTTGTAGATCTGCCGAATAGCGAGTGGAAATAAAAGCCACTCGCATAGTTGAGCGAGTGAATAAAAAAGAAGCTAAATCATTTATAATCTACTTTTCAATTAACTGTCACATTGTATGTTTCAAATGAAATTTAAAACGAAAAGCGGCCAAAATAAGTCATATTGTCTGGGCATTTCTATCATAAACAAATTCGGATTACTCGGGCATATACGTCAATGTATAATATTAGGTTTCCCGAAACACGTGGCTACGATTAGGCTGCTTAATTTACTCTTCGTCTCTGATTCGTTGTTTAAAATAGACCAGTGAAAATCCCATTACCGTCATGCTTTACTGTAGCACATGAATAAAAAAGTTAAAAAAAAATGTCGCAAAAGTCCATTAGTACCATTACAAATTGAATGTTAATTATGAGCTATTAAAACTGTTTCATAAATTTTAGCTAGTCATTTTTCATTTTAGCTAGTGAATAAAAATTGTACAAGCTATTTTTTGCTAGTGGTAAATATCGCTAAAATCGAACCCTGAATACCTGAATGGTTATTTATCTTGAAAACTGTTAACTTTTTGGATATGCATGTATATTAGAATATTTTAGGTATTATCCTAACGATCATTTTGATATATGAATGAAGGTCATAGGTTCAAAGGTCAAGGTCACAGATGTGAATGAATACCTGAATGGTTATTTATCTTGAAAACTGTTAACTTTTTGGATATGCATGTATATTAGAATATTGTAGGTATTAGCCTAACAACCATTTTGATATATGAATGAAGGTTATGGGTTCAAAGGTCAAGGTCACAGATGTGAACAAGATCTGAAATGATTATTTATCTCAAAACTATGAACTTTTTGTATAGCATGTATATTAGACTATTTAGGTATTATCCTAATGATCATTTTGATATATGAATGAAGCTCATGGGTTTAAAGGTCAAGGTCACAGATGCGAATGAATACCTAAATGGTTAATTATCTTAAAAACTATTAACTTTTTGTATAGGCATGTATATTAGAATATTGTTAGTACGGGCACAGTGGTCATTTTGATAGATGAATGAAGAGCATGGGTTCAAATGTCAAGATCACAGATACAAACAAGTACTGAGATGATTATTTATCTCAAAAACTATAAACTTTTTGTATAGGGATGTATATTAGAATATTGGCCGAATTATCATTTTGATATTTGAATGAAGCTCATGGGTTCAAAGGTCACAGGTGAGCGTTAAGGCCCATGGGCCTCTTGTTTTTGTTGTTGTCCCACAAATCACTACAAGTATATATCAATGTGATGCTTACTATATGTCAATGTTATGAACCTCCCATGTAAGCCATGAACATTAGAATTAGAAAAATAGGCCTTATAAAATTAATTTCTAGATTTTCATCCCCACCCGCCCCCTCTTTTTTGGCCTGCCCCAGAATTTTATATTTGTTTATTTTTGTTGTGTTCTTTAATAAAGTTTCTTTCAGACACTTTCTGTTGTCACTACTGTTATTTCTTTTAATTCTGAAAATAAAAAATAACATCCCCCCTTTTGAAAAAAAATTGATGAAAATCTAGGAATTAATTTTATATGGCCTTAGCTCATTTGAACCAAGTGGTTGAAAGTGCCTGCTTAAAGGATCACATTGCAGTGACTCTCACTGCATAGGTTGGAATTCCTTGTGCGAGGAAGTTTACAAGTTGGCCTGCCAAACGTTTGTGCCCCCCCTCCCTCCCCGTTTTCCCCACCACCCATGAAATGACCAACTCCATATAAGTAAATATTCGTGGTTGGTGTTATTATTCATTTAGTTTCAACTCCACAAATCTAGATCTATCCAATTAAAAACTACAATTATTACTGTCACTAATAAAAGTGTGTTGACAACTACAGTTGGGAGGTCAGGGTTCAAACCCTGGTCAGGTCTGACCACAATAGTGACTGTTCCTTTGCCAAGCACTCGGCACTTAGCAATGAGTCCTTCAGAAATGGCCTTGAAAACCGATGCCTGTGTCATGACAGGTGTGGCACAATAAAGAACCCTCCATATGCACATTGTCCAGCTACAGGTGAATTATTTCTGCCATTTCACCTGTAGCTGGTGATGTCTCGATATATGTGAAATACTCTTGACTGGAATGTAAAGCCCTATTCAATCTAAAATGGTGTATTTTTATTACTATACATTAAAGTAATAACATTGTAAACTTTCATTTTCTATGCAGAAATATACCTGCTTATGGTTTATTAGTTTCACAATCAATACGCTATGATATAGCCTGTTGTCGGGAACTTTATACAACGAAGCAAGAATCCTACAAATAAATTGTTGACAAAAGGGTATTGCAAGCATAGGCTTATCAAGGTCCCCAAAAAGGTTTGTGGCCGTCATTACCATTATTGTTAACAGGTTAAGTATGATGTCTGTATCCAAAATTACCCTGGACAAATTTGACATTCCAATGATCCTTTCGTTCTTAATTTTGAATACACGATTACAAGCAGGTGTGACTAGCTAAACAAGGGGTGCTTACCTTTCTGAAGCACCCGGACTCGCTTATCTGGTGAAAGTTAACATGTTAACTTAATATGCCAAAGTTTCAAAGTTTATACTTTGCTTTGGGTGGATTGGTACGTTTTAGCTCACCTGAGCCAATCTATCACCGTCCGTCGTGCGTCGTCCGTCGTGCGTCGTGTGTAAACTTTACATTTTAATCTTCTCCTCCAAAACTACTGGGCCATATTTGATGAAACTTGGTGATTATCATGCCTGGGTAACAGCCTTTCAAAATTGTGTTCTGGGTTTGGCCACGCCCAACAAGATGGCCGCTGTTACTAAAAATAGCAAAAAGACAAAAAAATCTTCTCTCTGAAACCAAAAGGTGCAGGCAAATTTTGATTGGATATTTGGATTCAGCATACCTGGGAACATTAAAATTGTGTTTTTCATGAAAATTAGACGAAAAATAGGTTACGCGTTTTTTTGCGTAAAATTACGTAATTTTTAAAATGAGACATTTATTGTTATAACTTCATAACGGCTGAAGATAATTGTATGGAGTTTTCACTGTTGATCTTGTCTTGCAATATTCTTCCAATTGATGTCAAGGTCGAAGGTCAAGGTCATGTCCCAGTTTTTTACCTTTGATAAAAAATGCTATTTTTTTTAACATTTCTTGTGATAATGGCGTAGGATTTTCAGTTATTCGTAGGTATTGACATGACGATCATTTTGATACATAGATCAGGGTCATGGGTTCAAAGGTCAAGGTCACAGATGTCCAAGAATACCAAAATAGTTAATTATCTGCAAAACTATGAATTTTTTGTATAGGCATGTATATCAAAATATTGTAGGTAATGGCACAAGGGTCATTTTGATATATGAATAAAGGTCATGGGTTCAAAGGTCAAGGTCATAGATGTAAACAAGTACTGAAATGGTTAATTATCTCGAAAACTATAAACTTTTTGTATAGGCATGTATATTGGAATATTGTAGGTATTGGCCTAACGATCATTTTGATATATGAATGAAGGTCATAGGTTCAAAGGTCAAGGTCATAGATGCGAACGATTACTTAAATGGTTAATTATCTCAAAAACTATAAACTTTTTGTATAGGCATGTATATTGGAATATTGTAGGTATTGGCCTAATGATCATTTTGATATATGAATAAAGGTCATGGGTTCAAAGGTCAAGGTCATAGACGCGGACGATTACTTAAATGGTTAATTATCTCAAAAACTATAAACTTTTTGTATAGGCATGTATATTAGAATATTGTAGGCATTTGCACAGCGATCATTTTGATATATGAATGAAGTTCATAGGTTCAAAGGTCAAGGTCATAGATGCAAACTAATACTTAAATGGTTAATTATCTCAGAAACTATAAACTTTTTGTATAGGCATGTATATTAGAATATTGTAGGTATTGGCCTATCGATCATTTTGATATATGAATGAAGGTCATAGGTTCAAAGGTCAAGGTCATAGATGCAAACTAATACTTATATGGTTAATTATCTCAGAAACTATAAACTTTTTGTATAGGCATGTATATTAGAATATTGTAGGTATTGGCCTATCGATCATTTTAATTATATGAATGAAGGTCATAGGTTCAAAGGTCAAGGTCATAGACATAAACAAATACTTAAATGGTTAATTATCTCAAAAACTATAAACTTTTTGTATAGGCAAGTATATTGGAATATTGTAGGCATTTGCACAACAATCATTTTGATATATAAATGAAGGTCATAGGTTCAAAGGTCAAGGTCATAGATGCAAACGAATACTTAAATGGTTAATTATCTCAAAAACTATAAACTCTTTGTATAGGCATGTATATTGGAATATTGTCGGTATTGGCCTAATGCACATGTTTTAGCTGTTTATAAATAATATGTTGTAGCTAGACTTTAAATATGTTATATATAGCATACTTATATAATAATTATTATAATTAATTTGCAAAAATACTTGCATATTATTTGCCCTTACTGCTGAAAATTTTGATATTCTCTTTTATTAATTTTATTGACTATTGAACCTCTGCATAAGATATGTACTCTTCCTCAGGTGAGCGTTAAGGCCCATGGGCCTCTTGTTTTTCATTTAGTATCAATCGATTAAATGCTACAACGACACGATTTTCAATTAACAGTCCTTTGAGAGACCTGGCATTTGACCTTGTGACTTTTTTCCGAATTCGAAAAGTGACGTATCATCTCTTGTTTAATTTAAATGTGTATCAAGTTTGGTCAAAATCGATCCATAGACATGCAACATATGAGGCGAGGGTATAAAAAACTAATAGTGTAAACACATTAAACTTTCGACACGTCTTGGGGTATTTCATTTACAGAAAGAATGCATTTCTTTTCGTTTTTACACTATGGAACTATTTTTTGTGTATATTGATATTCATGGTTCAGTGTTTTTTGTCGCGGTATATAAAGCCGAATCCAGTATATACCCTCATTGGAGGTTATAATATAACTAGGTATTCTTTATTCGGCAAAACTCCGTGTTGATATGAGTCGTGATTCAGGTGCCACGTGTCGTATTGAAACTGACCAGGAATATTCTTCTTCCAATGTTTGCAAAGAACATGAGCCCGAAGCTACGTTTACGAGTACTAAATGAATGAGCTTGTTTTTGCATACAACCTGAATTCTTCGAGAAATTAATTATCAAGTTATCATCTTGCAACTCTGGATTGCAGTCTGGTCAAATAGCAAAACTCCGGGAACTTGTTAACCAGTTGCAATACAAACCGTCAACAGCAAGCCAACGACCCCATCTGCTACTACTGCTACACAGAAGGACACTACGCTTCAGAATTGGGAAAGATCTAGGAACTTAGCTCCATCAGCAACGGTCACAACTGCTAAGAAACACGTGAAAATTCAAGTCTATTGAAATTCTAGCAAGCAAGATTGAATGATAATGATGACGCCGCTTTTCTTTTACAATGGACTGTATACATTAATGGACTGTTTTTAAAAACTGGCGCCGACTCTATACCACCAAAACGATCAAAATCATGATACGGTAGCATGTTGCGTTTACAATCACGCCATCAAAATGCTCTTATTATTGACCAGTCTCCCAAGCAATTATTACATTTCAATTATTATTTTGCACAACACAGAAAGGGAACATATATGATTATGATTAGATAAATAAATAAATAATTATAATCTATTAATATTAGTAATAATATTTGTGTGCGTACTTTTACTTGTTGAAGTAACCGGCTGAAGTAACCTGTAACATCCTTGTCTGAAACTTTCGTATAGATGCGGTTTCCAGAAAATGGAGGAAGTTACAGAAACAAAACTTGAACCACAGGTGTGCGACTTGGAACGAGGTTTGCAAATATTGACCTACTTTCGATATCGTCAACACTACATGTTAAAACTAAAGGTAAACAACATTGATATACCAAGTCATATACATTTTTTTCAGTCGGTATGAGTGAGGTCCAGATGATGAAAATGGAATTCCGGTAAAAATTGGTATGGATGGAATTGCAGAAAGGGAGGCGTGTGTTAAATGTTGTTGCACGGGGTTAGCCTACATAGACTCAACATCAAGCCCTAGCCAAGTCAAGACCCCAATAGAGTCTATTGAATAGACCCCATTATTAAGGCATTAGAACTTACATTTTACTCATTAAGTTACAGTCAAACCTGTCTGTAAAGGCCACACAAGGGAACCAGTAAAATGTTCTTTATGAACAGGTGGATGTTATATACAGAATAAAGGGGAGTTTGGATAACATTTTACTGGCCTTTAAAAGCAGGTGTTCATTATATAGAGGTGACCTTTAAGGCAGGGTTGACTATAGTTGATATGCTTTCTGTAAAGAACTGGATAAACCTAGCCAGTTAAGGCAGGTTTTGCTGTAATTCAATTAAATCTTCAATCGTTTCTATTTTAAGCGTTTTTCATTACCAGTAATCCCAGTCTTGTGGATGATGGCACAGACTGTATCCAGTGGTTCTGGTGGGGATAGCGACATTATCTGTAAGAGATTACATGGTGTAAAGGGTGACGGTAACAAAGCCAATGATGTTATATATTGTCATAATTCTGCAAAGCCTGTAAAACAACATGTTATATTCTTTGGAGGCGATGTACAGGTACATATATTCACATTTGTCATTGTTTGTGATGTTTTATTGTATTGAACTCAGTTTGAGACCAAATGTAATGATAGCAGTATAATTGACAGAGCGCCGGCCACGCCCACAATGTTCCGACAAAGGCCTGGCATGCTTGAATTACACACAAAAAGAATGAAAACTCAGTCTGAACTGTGTCATTTAATGACGTTACGAGTTTAATCTAGAACGGGCCCTTGAGTCATATAATTGCCCCTTCCCCAAATGATTTATTCACCTAAAAATTCTGTCTGTGGGGCAAACTGGCTCATCTTTTTGGTTTTAGTTGACTCTGGTTCTACTGTCATTCATTAATTGCAAAAAATAATATGACATACATGTACATTAATAAAGCGGTGTGCATGTATGTTACAAAACTGATCTTTTCAAATTAAATGGGTCAAGTTATCATGACGATCCCATTTTTGAAACCATGGCTTTATGTTTTAAAGGCCTGGGTCAAAAGTTTCAGTGTATTGTTGTATTAATTTCAGTTTTTCACTTTGTTTCAATGATAGGATTATAAAGAAAACATGGAAAGTCACAGAGATAATGTTCGCTATGTGGAATGGAATCTGGAAGAAACAGGCAGAATTCTCGTCAAGAGGTTTCCAGACAGTTCTATATACATTGTGAAGCCATATGAAATGTTCCTTAAGACCTTTAGTGTATATTCAAATTTTGCGGAGTTTTCAGAAAATGGGGTTCCCGTACATAGACCTGACTATGGAGGTTTATTACATCTGTGTAAGCTTTATAAAAACGCTGTTAGCATGACAGAGAGCAATATCGTGGATAAAACTTCAGAAAATCTACAACAGTCGATCGAGACAGGATCATGTGATAAAGATGGTTGTTTCGAACAAATTCCAGTTTCATTAATAGGGTTTAGTAAAGGTTGTGTTGTTTTAAATCAATTACTGTATGAACTAAAAGAAGCGGAAGAAAACGAACAAATCAAGATGTTTCTATCCAATATCAATTCGTTTTATTGGTTGGACGGAGGTCACAATGGAAGCGAGACCACATGGGTAACGGACACTAGTATATTACAGAGGTTTTCTCAGTTTGGTTTTAATATTTTTGCACATGTCACACCGTATCAAGTCGATGATCCTATGAGGGCGTGGATAGGGAAGGAGGAGCAGAAGTTTGTATCAAGATTAAGAAAATTTGGTGCTAAGATCAGCGAGAAAAAACATTTTGCTGATGAGCAGCCATCAATAGAAAATCATTTTAAAGTGTTGTTAAACATTTAATTGTTTACTGTAAATCAGAAAATTTCCGTGTCCATTAATTATCGCGAGATTTGTCATTTCAAGCTATCCAAATACATTTACTTTCCTGTTGTCAAATGCCATGAAGGTCAAATAAGTTCAAATGAAAACGATTTTTATCAAAATAAAATATTTGTAAAAAATTAATTTTCACATTTTGTTACTGTCGCAAATTTACACAATCTACAAAATATTTACATTATTGCTTTCTCTGAAGTACAATAAACAAACTTTTATTTTTGCATCACCTGATGGTGCTGAATCAGACGCAAGTGATTTATGTCGGAATAAGATATTTTAAATATTTTTGTGTGTTTTTTCACTCTCGCGAAGTTACGCAAAAAAATAAAAGGAATGCAGAAGTTTCCTGATTTACAGAAGCAGGGGAAAATCTGTTTTATGTTTACAAATCTCTTTTGGTCGATTACTTGAATATTATGTAAAATGCAGTGTCGAAATTGAAATCGGACACATAACTTCCAACATTATAGGCAAGTGCTCTACCAACTGAATTACCCAGACTGCTATAATTGTTTAACATCATGTCATTTATGCAGCAGCAAAATTTGTGAATTTGAAGGGTTTCACTTTTAAATATTCTTGCATTTTAAACTGTTTTGGGAATTAAAATACATGTGAACATTTATTTACAGAATTGGTTTAATAGGATTTTAGGACGTCCTGGTCAAGAAAATTTCACTAATATCAAGACCTCACCAGCTATATGTGAAGTGGCAGAACTTTGCAGTGAATTCAGACAATGTGCAGGAAGGGTTCTTGAATGTGTCCTAAGTCATGATGACACAAAGCATTGGTTTTTAAGATCTCTTCCTAAGGACCCCATGACTTTTATTTCAAAATGAAAGAACAGTAACTATTTATTTTCAAGTCTTGCTCAGACCACAGCCAGGGTTTGGACCCTGATCTCCCAGATACAAAGTACCATAAGCACTCTTGTAACTGAGCTGCCTTAGTTGTGGTTTAAATAAAGATGGGGTTTATTCTAAATTTTATACATTGTATTGTATATTTGGCTTTCAAGCTGTTAATTTATCAACAATGTCATTGAGAATGTTTATTTATAATTGTCAATAAATGTTTTTATATACTTGTACATTTCTGGTTTGTTGTTTTATTAGGTGCATTTTATTTGGTTGCAAAATAATAAATAAAAATAATAAATTGTAAGAAACCCAAAGTATATTAGCATTTTTTGTTTTTGTTTTTTTTGTTTTTTTGTTTTTAACAATTTTTGTCCTGGGGAAGTTTACGGATCACAGCGGTTCTCAAAGTCTAGGATGGAGTCGAGTTGAGTTGAGTAATGGTGTTTAACGTCCCAGTCAAGAATATTTCACTTATATCGAGACGTCGGCAAAGATGCAAAAATTTTTCCTGTGTTGTGATAATGGCATTATACAGCAGGGTTCTTTATTGTGCCAAGCCCACTGTGACACTGGGTCTCGTTTGTTTTAAGTTCCCATCTGAAAGAACCGTAACTTGCATTTTGTAATGCAAAGTGCTTGCCGAAAGAACAGTTGCTACCCATTTTAAAGTCTTGGATCAGACCCCGCTGGGGATTGAACATTTGAATCCCACTCTGAACAGATCCCAGTGTTAGAAAGTTTTTTATTTCGCTTGATAAAGGGTCAGTGGTTTTCTCTAGACACTCTGGTTATCTCCACCATTCCTGAACTGACCATCTCAATATAAGTGAAATATTGACTGGGATGTAAAACCCCAGTCAATCAAATACAGCTGAAATTATGGCCCAAGATCTTGAATATGATCCCTTTTTACACTACTTGGGCTCTTCCGTGTTTATAAACACTTCTAAAATACCACTGACAGACTATAAAGCATTACATCATTCCAATACACCATATATACATACTGGTAACGGTTTGGCAACTACCAGTCTATCACCAATGATGATGCCAAGAGTATGGTGATGTAAAGATACCATATGTAGACTAATAAATAGAAAGGTGCAGTGTTCATTCTAGGAGGCAATGGGGCCATTGATCTAAATTTTGCCAAATGAACCCATGTTAAGGCCTTAGTTGGCCACATTTAACATTGCATGAATACAAAAAAATATCGATATTATGGCGTTTTAGAAATATTTTGAAAATGCCCCCACCCCCCTCTGAAAAATTCTAGAATGAACACAGAAGTTGCACTAAAAACAATAACAACAATATCACATATGGAACTTATTTTATTTTCAGATTCCCAGTGAAAAAAAGAGACTTGCTTAATCATTTCTTTCTTTTTAAGACTTCAATAGTTTTAAAACATGTTTAAAATTCACAGACACAAGCACAACTTTCATTTATCAGTAAGTGTTTAAATCATTGGCCATGTGACAGTATGTATACACAAACTACTTTGACCTGTAGGCTTGACCTTTGATTTAAATATTTATTATGGATGAATGCATTTTTTGGGGGTTGTTTTGTCTAAATAATGGGAACACTTAATCATGTACCTGGTGTACACATTAATGGCAAATCCTACTACTACCCTTTATTAGGTGGATCCTTCTATATGAATATTCCCAATGAAAGGTCAAGCTGACAGGTCAATATTGTTTGCCTATACTGGGTCTGATGAATCGGCTCTTCACAACATTTGTATAAGCATATAATGAACACTTTGTTATTAACATTATTAACAGCAAAACCTGTTTATAAAAGAGCCAACATATTCAGAATTTATACAGGACAACCAGTCTAATATGAACTCGGAATAAACCCAAAACCTGGACTAAAATGTATCTTATTGGAGCACATCATTACTATTGTTTAGGCCAAAAGAAAAAAAATCTGTTTCCACTTACCCTCTTAGATAAGTTAGGGTTGGTATGTAGGGATTTTTTTATTTCTTTTTTTTTACATTTACCATATGGGGCAAGGATACAAACTTTAACAATGCTTGTAATAATATTGTCATAAAAACTTTGGGGTAGGCATAAAAATTAAGGGTAGGCAATTAAGGGCAGGAATAAAAAGTTAGGGTCAGTCTGGATAGTTGAAACACATTTATTTTTCAGGCCTTAGTAAATTAACCTAATACAATAAATACCTGTATGTCTAATCTAACAAAATCTTTAGCCACAGGAGCTGTTTGGTTTGGGCAGCTCTTGATTCTACTCAACCGGTAACAACAGTTCAGGGTTTGCATCGGACTCTTTAAACTTATATTGTTCACTCTTGGATATTAAATTGTTCCTCTTCGTTTTCAGAAGGAAGCTTTTTTTTAATTTGGTTCGACTCTGTTTGGTTCAGTCTGTGCTGAAAGTTCATTTGACCTCTTTAGGTCAAAGGTTAATTTCTTGAGGTTAAGAGTCAAATGGAAGTCCTGAGATTGCTCAGTTTGGACAGTTTTTACTGTGTTTGTATTTTTTTTGCATTTTACTTTTTTGTAAAGAACACGACCATGTGATACTGTAAACCAACTTTTATTCATGTGAGATTAGCTTTTGTGTGTTTCGCAATAACAAAAAAAATGTGAAAGTTAATTGACACAAACTTGTTTTTGAAAATGGTATTATTTATACCAAATATTCAGCTATGGTCAGTATCACCAAAGTTAAGTCCTTAAATGGTCTTGGCAAGAAAATCGCAAAAGTCAATATCTGTGAATAAAAGTTGGTTTACAGTAAATGTATCTAATATACATGTTGTAAAACTGTGTTATATTGCCACATAAATAGTTGTTTATATTTCCACCTCCCTTTATGCCACAGATTTCTAAAGTTTTGATATTCATTTTCCTATTTTTGTTTGTTTTGCAATCAAGTTGATGGACTTACTAGTAATACTAGATTTTATAGTTCTGGTATTATGGTAACTTTTTTATTTTAAAATTGAATTGCAACCAATTTTGCGCTATAGTTATACAAATTTTTTAATGAATTTTTACAAAATAACTTTCTCTTAGGTTTGTCCATTTACATGTAGGTTTCACTGTACAATGTATGCATATAGTTTTGCGGGAAAACAACTTTTTAACGAAAGCTTGTTTTAAACTGCAGCATGTGCCAGATAATTTGAATGTTTAAGAATTAAAAAGATTGCATTTATTTTATGTTGTATAATTCATTGTCAGCTGAATTTAGTGACTCAATGGTCTTTGAAAGTCCAGAATTATGCATTTTTTA
Source organism: Anadara kagoshimensis (assembly GCA_021292105.1). Classification (NCBI taxonomy): domain Eukaryota; kingdom Metazoa; phylum Mollusca; class Bivalvia; order Arcoida; family Arcidae; genus Anadara; species Anadara kagoshimensis. Next base: position 39,900,842 of record CM037872.1, on the reverse strand, counting down.
AAGGTGGAGCTTCAGAAGCCCATGTATTACACCTGTGAAATATATATAAAACCCACAACATGCACAATGTACAGGAAAAAATTGAGTAAAAATCCCTTTTGACTTTTTTTTTTGCCATTTCCATTATTGCCACAGTATTTCACAGTCCTTAAATTATCATTATTTATTTATTTATTTATTTTTTTTTTTTTTTACATTTTTCTCTATGTCTTTAGGGGTTAAAATTTATGTTTGTAATAGAAGGTTCAGAACATTTTGTCTTTATTTTTGACAGGTCCCACATAAAGGTTTGAAAGTTATTACCCTGTATGCAGTATTATCCTGATAAAAACTGTCAGGTTTTCAAATCAAGACACTTAATGTAAAATAAATTGGTCTTACTCCATTTTTCAAATGTTCTTTAATGACTCTATAATCTGATTGGACAAACAATGGCTTTATATCAGTTTTCAAATGTACATGTATCATGTTTGAACATTTTTCTTGTAACAAATTAGATCTATCTTTAGAACCCTCCCCCCCCCCCCCCCCCATTATAGAATATAAAACTCAATATAATATCCCAAGGCTCTAATTTTTTTTCTTAAAATCAGCTGTCAATGTTTGAAAGCTCTTACCAGTTTTCAACTGTAAATCAGGAAATTTTTTATGCGAGTTAATTTCTGTGAGACTGTCATTTCAAGATATCTGTGTACCAAGTTTCGTGAAATAATGCTTCACAGTTTTGGAGAATTAGTGCAGACAAGAATTTCAGATGGATGGATGGAAGGAAAAAGGACGAAAACTCTAATTAATACCCCCTCTTTCTTTGAAAGACAGGGGATAAAAATTGTGAATGATTTATTTTCGCGTCTTGATACTATCGTGAATTTACTTGACAATAATAAAAACACAAAATTTCTTGATTTCAGTAACACATGTTGACAATTAAAATAAAAAAAAGAAGTAAAACAATTTTTTATTTGCCAAAAGAATTGTCAAAGAACCCTGCATTACATTTCAATTTTTTTCTAAATCAATCCAATCTTTGAACACCCCCCCCCCTCCCCCAATCCCCCTTCCTCATCCATGCAAATTGATTCATGATCTTTCAGTTCTTTGATTACAACTTGAAATATTCCATAATACAAGATAACGAATGTCTCATGAAGATGATAAAGAGGACACTGGTGATGGCGACATGGACTTCCTTGGATCTGTCGATTTTTGTGCTTCTTCTTTCAAATGTTTAATAACCTATAAAATAAAAAGATGAAACATGTTGATTACATGGATTTTTTCTGGCCACTCAGACGGTCATGGTAAAAGGAGCTATTCCAAATGCCAAAAAACATACATTTTCCCCAATTTTGTTGGGGTGGGGGTCGATCGATGCATAAATATATGTCGTGAATGCCGTACAAAAACCAATGGTACTTTTCAGTTTTGCTTGTACATGTATACCATTTTTCATAATCTGTATTAACACACATGAGTATGATATGACGATGTGTATTCAATGTATGCCTGGTACAAGGGATGCAACTTGTTTGAAACAAGTATTAAAAGATGTCAAAATGAGTAAATTAAATTACTGGTATCTTTTTTATTTGTTCCCAAAATGAAGATTTTGTCAAATGATTTTTTTACCTGTGGCTCAGGGTATATGGGACTGTGAAGCCTACTAAAACCCTGTATAATTTATAATGTAGTTCAGTTCTGAACTAAAAATGTCATAAGAGACTTGATTTGTAACTCCTTAGTCAACATCATCATAAGCATCAGGGATAAAGCTAAACTATTTTAAGTCAGCTCATGGGCAAAGCTCACATCAGGAAAAAAGTTATAATGGTAATACATAGCTAAAATTTGTCAACTTTAAGGACCCTGACTTATTTTTAGGAGGCATGAGCTACTGGGTCCCTGTCTGGGGTGAAGCTTAACAATCCTGAATCAGCCTTGGGGGCCCAGAGCGCTTCAGAAAAATAGCTAACATTTAGGGACCCAGTCTTGCTTTTAGGAGGCATGGGGTAATAATTCCCTACCTGGGATGAAGCTTCACTATTTAGAGTTGCCTTGGGGCCCCAGCTCAGTTCAGAAAACAAGTTGTAATAAATAGCTAACATTTGTAAAATTTAGGGACCCAGTCTTAATTTTAAGAGGCAATGATCCCCTGCATGGGATGAAGCTTGAATATTAAGAGGTGGCCTCGGGGCCTAGCTCAGTTCAGAAAAGAAGTTGTAATAGTAATAAATAGCTAACATTTGTAAAGTTTAGGCCCCAGACTTATGTTTAGGAGGCATAAGGTACAAGACCCCTGCTTATCTTAATCCCAGAGTTACAGATGGCACTTACAATTTTTTTAACATGCTCTAAAACTTTACTTCCGTCTTTGCCTTTTATGTCTTCTACTCCGTAAGGGGGTCGTATCGTAACTTCTTCCATTATTACAATATTTTTACCTTCCCATCTGGCTTCATTTATTCTGTAGATAAAAATTTAAATTATCACAACATTTGATCATAAAACTATGCAGTTAATCATGGCCAGGACCTTTTCTGACTTAGTCAGTGGCAGAGCCCATGGTTGTAGCAAATTGAATGTAAAAAATCTGAAATGGAAAATCTCAAAACTGAAATACCTTAACAAAGTAATTTTTAAAGAAAAACTCTAAATCAATTTTTTTTTCTCAAAATGATTTTGTATTGACATAGCTGAACTGACCATCGCGATATTTGTGAAAACATTTTAATTTTGGCACAACACTCCATTATTACTCTCCACTCCATTACCATTATTTATTTTTATCATTATCATTGCAATATTTGCTACTGATCTCTATAAAATATACAGATGAGTGAGTCACAGTATACTGAAAATCAAATGACGATAAGAATTGCAAAACAAACCTTGATGCTGACCAGGGCTCAAAGTTGTGATTAAAATAGGTAAACTTGTTTGGTATCATCCCTTTATTATATTTATATTCACCACTTTTAGCTACAATGGGTAATCTCAATGTGATATGACCCAACCAGGGTTACACATCAGGCTATAGATCAGACAACTACCATTTCCCTCCATGGTAACTAACATTTTGATTTTGCGACAACTTTTTTGCTATGAGTTGCCAATTTGACTACCAATATTTGCATCATCAAAATCCAACTTGGACTGTTTCCAGTTAAAGTTTTTGGTACACTACTTTAAAGTATTTTAATGACCAAATAAGTGAATCAACTGTCACATGCTTTTCAAAGAAGGTTATGAATGTTAGTCGAGTAGGACATCTAGAAAAAAATTGTTAATAGTTTCATTTCTGGGAACTAAAATTGATTGTTCCCTTAAATATCTTTAGCCCTGCTGACAAATCAGTAACAGTAACGATGACACACACACAGTACAGGCCCGTTGAAAGTTTAACTGGCTGAATCGACAGCTAAACTTGGCCTTGGGTATCTTTATCTCAGCAACTATATCTATCTACTGACAGTTTTCTGACACTAGCTATCCATATATTGACTACTCGGCAGCCAAGCTTTAACTTCTTTTCCTAATCTCAGTCTTAAATTTGTAATAGTAATAAATAGCTAAAATGTGTAAATTTTAGGGGCCCAGACTTCAAGTTTTAGGAGCCATGGGCTACTGGGCTCTTGCTAATCTTAATCCCTGCACTTACGTTTTTACTATAGCATTGAAAACTTTTTGTCCCTCTGGGGTCACTCCTACACCAACGTACTGAACCTGTCGTAATTTTTCTTCTTTATTTGAACGTAATCTACTGTTAATCTGAAAATAATTATATGTATATTACTTTTTGAAATGATGAAGAAGAATCACATTTGACCCAGAACCAAGACTTTTTTTTCCAAAACCTCGAGTCAGCCCATTTAACAACAAATGCTACACAGCAGATAAAAAGAAATACATTTAGAGCAACATTTTGTTTTTTGTCGAGTCTTCCCAGTTCTTTAACAAAGGTTCCTAAATTTATAACTTGGATACATTTGTGACTCCTTTTTTCAGAGCCAGAGCTAACCTTAACACATGCAGACAGAAAATGACAGTATTGTAGTTACTCATAAAATGAGCTATGTGTTTCCATTCATTGTAACCAAAATTCCCAATGGCTACTAATTTCTGAGAAATTCTTTCAATAAGTCACCCATTTTAGCAAATTTGTGAATAAATACTTTAAAAGCAGTTTTATTCACAATGTTTTGGAAATTTGGCTACTAATAATTTTAAACTTGTGAAGTCCTAGATACTGGGAACTATCTTACCTTTACTAAATTGAGGTTTGTTAGAGGCGGCGGTGGTTCTTCAGATTCTGAAAGCACTTTTACATCACTAACATATGATAAGTTACCAGGCGTACATCATGAACATTAGATTTTCCACTAACTGGTGTTGATTCTGGTTACAAGTAGTTAAAGAAACATAATTATATTTCAAGAGATCTACAGTAAAACTCCATTATAATATGCCCTCGATAAGTCTGTCACCTCATTCATTAGTTTTGAGTCCAGACCCAATGTAAATTTATTTTCATAATTGCTTTCATATTCCCCTATTTGCATGTCAATGTTAGAGGTCATGAGTCGCATGATGTTTCCAAATTGCAGGTAAATTTCTCATACAAGTACCAGACGACAGAATTTGGATGAAATCTTAACACAAATTTGAAGAAAACATATTACAGTTCCTAGAACTGCAGCTACAAGTAAGTTGATCACCATGCAGATATTTGTTTGCTGAGAGTGAGACAGTAAAATCAACTGCCGCCTCCAGTTGGAGGCAGTAAATTTCTGCATTTGAAAGGGGCGGGTTTTGTTTTCCCACAGTCCCCTATCATCAGAAAAATGGGCTGTTAAAGATGGAAATAAATCAGTCTAATATAACATATTTTACTTATATTTTGTGATAAGCGAGAAGAATCAAAGATTGATTGTTTACAAATTATTGACTATGAAACAAACCATTAATACCAAAACCTTTGACAACACAGGATAAAAAGGGTTGTTCAAATTCTTAAGGGCATACAGTTCTTATAACCATTGCTGTTTATGCTATGTATCAATTTTGCCATGACTGACTAAACTGAAACACGAAAGGGAAAAATGCAGCGGCCAAACCAGGACCTTCCCAATACTTGCACTGAGCTAACTGGCCACCTATCGAGTCCGGTTCGCCACAGATCAAATGCACACAATAACAGACGATGTCTATGGAAGAACTGCAAACCAAGATATCTGCCATTTTATCTTTCAGAGATTGAAATCTACCATTCATTGATATTGCAACATTTTTTTTTACCGGCACTATTAATTTACTTCTTTACTAAATGTACAGATTCGTTTCGTTCGTCTTTCTGGCAAGTATACCTCGTATATATAGAAATGCAGTTGGTTCAAATACGCTGAAAGTGATGTAATCTTGATCATATTGTGTGCTTTTTGTAAACAGATGAAACCAGAAGCCGGACATGACAGGTCGGTTGCCGGTCATGGTTTTCGAAAAATAAGGATACTGATTGCCAACATTTTGGTAGCAGCGTCAAAAGCGATAACCTCTCCCTGTATTTTCTGATTGTAGCATGTTGTACAGTGTACGATACTTCCTATACTGAAGTATTCGCCGTCCTGCGCCATATCAATCTTCATTTTCTTCTGACAACTACCATTGTACAGCGATGGATTAGAATGAAATAAAGCAATCTCATTGGTCAATATTAAAGTCTAAACATGATAATATCATAATAGAAAAAAATATTTTTTTTTAAATCAGGACTTTTTAGGATTTAAAAGAAGTTGTGTAGTAGTAATCACAAAACAATAAGAAAATTACATTTATATTTGTAAACATAATATATTAAGTAGCGATTTTATTTTATCACTAGCATATTAAAGTTTTGTTTCTCTTTTTTTGTAAATCCTTTCTCTTTTTAAGTGACGGCGCACCTCGGGAGAGGCGGCTAATTAACGTATTGACCATTGGATCGTCTTCTTTTAGAAATCATGTAAGTGTTGGAAATCTTGTTGATTTACAGTCACGTTGAAATCAGGATATTTTTTTAGCCCATATGCACTTAGACCGAACTATCTGAATTAAATATATGTCTCTGAGAGGAGGCGGTAATTTTTTGAAAAATCTATCACATCCATTAAAGAGCAGAAAAAAATCAAGGGAAAATCCCTGCATAGTTTTTTTGTTAAATTGACATCTTATAGAAGTTGTTCAGTTGACATATTATAAACATTTAATCAGTTGACACATTATAGACTTAATTGTTCAGTTCACATCTTAATTATAGGCATTTTTTCGGTTGACATCTTATAGACATTTTTTCAGTTCACATCTTATAGGCATTTTTTCTGTTGACAATTTATAGGCATTTTTCAGTTCACATCTTATAGACATTTGTTCAGTTGATATATTATAAATTTTTGTTTAGTTCCGAATCTTATAGACTTTTGTTTAGTTGACATCTTATAAACTTTTGTTCAGTTCACACCTGATAGACTTTTGTTCAGCTGACATCTTATAGACTTTTGTATAGTTGACATCTTATAGACATTTTTTTGACATTTTTGTTCAGTTGACATTTTATTTAGACTTTTGTCAGTTTGTTTAGCTGACATCTTATAGAGTTTTGTTTATTAGACATTTTATAGGCATTTGTTCAGTTGACATCCTCTAGGCATTTGTTCAATTGCTAATACTAGACCGGATGTTAAAATATAGAAAATAGACACAATAATTATAACGTCTTCAAGTAGTAAAATATATTTTATAAGGATACGCCTACAATGTGAAGAAACTACATATGTAAGATCCAGTTTATAAAAATGATAACAGTACTTAGCGAAATCAGGGAAGTGTTTTAAATAACAGGATGTTAGGGCGATAAGGTCAACATTTCAATAGTCTGCCCAGAGTTACCAGACGAATTTTACATTTAATAATGGTAATTTTAACTTAACACTATATATACAGTCGAACCTGTCATTAGGAACACCTCTATAAGAATCCCTACTTTAAAGGCAAGTATAAATTCAAGTTACCCAAATTTCTATTGAACCTGTATATATAAGGACAACCTGCCCAAAACTACTTTTACTGGTTCCCTTAGGAGACCTTTGTAGACAGGTATGACTGTATATACACAATGTGTTTGACACTTGTTCGTAAAAAGAGGAGTGATGATAAGTAATGGTGTTTTTTTTTCCAGTAGACATTGTTTCACTTTCGTCAAAGTGATCAGTGCATGATGGTGGAATAAACATGAAAAAACTACACTAAAACCGAACTGATATTTTTCTCACACTACATTATATCGAGACGTCACCAGCTATATATAGGTGAAGTGGCAGAAATTTTAACCTTTGCAGGGCGATATTGAGGGAGGGTTCAATGCCGTGACACGGGACATCAGTTATTAAGGTCTCTAACGAAGGACCCCAATGACTTCATGTTTAAATGTTGAGTGCTTGGCAAACTAAATAAATAAAAATTCAAGAACTGTTAGGTGGGGATTTTTTGTGTCAGTAAATTTTCGCAAAAAGTGACTGGCATTTCAAGATAATCCGGCTTACTTTTATACCTGACAGGGTGATATCGATTATGGTCAGTATAATTACACATAAATTATACCAAGACGTATTTTATGTTCCCTTCTTAATGATCTAAATGTATACATCAAGGCTGTTTTTCTTGGAATTTTTAGAAATATGGGGAAAATATACAAATTTGGGGAAAAACATTTTTCATGATAAAAAAACTTTATTCTAGCGACTGAAAGACATTCAGTGTTTATCAGAATGAGGATTTTAACAATTTCATTTTGTGAAGATTTTCAATACATACTCATTACATAATGATGCGACACGTTATAAGCATGTGTAAAATTATGGATGGCAGTGTACATAAGTAATTACCATATAATAATAATAATAATAATAATAATTTTATGATTTGTTTCAGCTTGATGCCGATGCCGCCATCAACACATGGAAGTAGATGCTATAACATGTGGAAGATGTATAGAGTCCGCCATCCAGGGAAATCTTAAAGAGTTTGATCATTTGATAGCCTCTGTGTCCTCATTAAATATACGAAACGAACATAACAAAACTATCCTGCATTTTCTCTGTTCTTTCGTACCAGGCTCTTTACCCTTTATTAAGCATTTGGTCAACAAAGGGGCCGATTTAAATGTGTTGGATGGTAACCACCTGACCCCCATTCAGGTCGCAGCAGAACATGGAAATGCGTCCATTGTCGACTATCTTGCACTTCTTGATCCAGTTTTAATAAAGTATAAAATCAGCGCTTTTGAGATCCTTGGAGCTAAAATAGGAACAGAAGAGGCCGTGGCGATATATTGGAAAAAGGCCTTACGGTTGAGGTCACAGGTCACGAATGAGGAAAGGTCAGATGTCGCCAAAGAGAAAAGGTCAGATGCCACCAATGAGGAAAGGTCACAGGTCACCAATGAGGAACAAGACAAACCTGTTGCCAAAATGGACAGTTTTAAATTATTTGGCATTGGAGAAATAAAAAACTTTGATGATTTAAATCGTATTGGAAGTTGTTTAATAAGAAGAGGACAATATTGTTTTTTATACTTGTGTAAAAATTTAGGTTTAGATCATCGAAATACACAATTACGTTTTTATCTTATTTGTCAACAGTACGATCAGTTAGCCGTATCCTACCAAAGTCCTGAATGTGAATTTATATCAAATGGTATACTCAATGTTTTGGAAAGCAAGGAGACCATATTTTTAATTGCAGCTAAGTTTTCAGAAATATTGTTGCGCTGGATTGGAGTATTGGTAACAAAAATAAACAGAGAACACGATCTGACCTATACAGATATTGAGAAAATATTTCAGCTTTTGGTTAATCAATTAGAAAAAATAGGCAAAACTCTTAAAGATGGACGGCCAAACAAATACATTACATATATATCCGACGTTCGAGTTGTATACAGCACAATGGCGTTATGTTTTGCACTGGAAAAGACTTTAGAAGAACAGCAACGTTTTCATCAGAATGTCAAGCGCTTGATTGCTATAGATCAAGAATACCATTCATGTTTTGGAACCTCCATTTTACATGAATCTGTTCCTAGAACTAAAATGCCATCAATGGTTTGTGCGACTAAAGTACCTGCATGTGAACTTGTGAGCTTTTTGTTGAAATTAGGCCTTAGTGTCAATTTATTAAACAGGAACAACGAAACAACGTTACTAAAAATTCTCCAACAGAAATACCAAACATATAGACTGCTTGGTGTCATAGACAAGGATCAAACATGGCTAGATCTTGTAAACATTTTGTTAGAAAACGGAACTGATATAGATATCCGTGACAGGAATGGTATAACCGCTTTAAGGCTGTTACATGAACTAGGTATACCAGTGTGTGAAGTCAAATACCGGACTTTACAATGTTTAGCAGCTAGCACTATAAAACAACACCAGGTTGATTACTCGGAGAAAGTTCCAAAACAAGTAGAAACTTTTATTAATCTTCACTAAAAGATCTGTACACATTCCGAGCTGTATCTGTATCATACGGTGGCTGATTGGGGTCATACAGGAATAAAAAACAAACATACTAATCCATGTCCAAATCACAATCCAGAAGCAAAGTAAAAACTGAGAAACTGGTAAAACACGTGAACTTCCACTTGGGAAGTGAGACCGGGTGCTCCGAAAAAGTAAGCGTTTCCATCAACGTAACAATACCACTGTGGCTGAATAAGGCCATGCCGAAATGGGTATATAGTACCAGTTTCACGTGTGCATGTAATAACTACGTGTACACGTAGACGTATCACACACGCGCGCTTAAAGATTTTCACGTACACAAGTAATAGTTCTACTTACCCACGTAAAAGCTTTATATGTTTCCTGCATGACCTTATTCAGCCACCGTAGTTTTTATACATAGATGGAACCACTCCCTGATACATGTTCAGTAGAGAGAGCAGTGGTTTTGTGAATACTTGAATCCCTCTACTGTTTAGCCTGTACAACGTAGTTCCAACCCAGTACTGTTTTGATGAGGAATGAGTCCCTTAACAATTGTCCAGTATTGACCCTTTTCCGTTGATAACTTTTTGACATACTTTTATCTATAAAATTGTCCGAAATATACTGGTCAAGATTGTCCGAAATATTCTGGTAAAGTCTTTTTGCCTAATTAATGTTATGTCTCTGTCTTGATTTCTTAAAAAAAGTTCTACATTAAAAGGTATATCTCAGTAGTTGGGTCGAATGATCTGCCTTATCCCTGATATGTTATTTTTTATATTACATTACGATAATAGCAATATAAAAATAAGATGCCATTGTTATGGCAGATAATTCGGCCTACTTATTAGTCTAAAGCGTGCACTTGCAGATCATATTGCCTCTCATCGCCTTGGTTCGAATCCCATCCGGGACAGCTTCTAGTGTGGATAAGTTTGTCAGATCACCTGCCCAAAGTAAATGGTTTTCTCTAGGTATCCCGTCTCTCCACCGTCTTTGAACTGACCGCCTCGATATAAGTGAAAAAAATCTTGACAAGGCCGTAAAACTATAGTAATGACTAAATGAAGTAATGGAATTAAAATTATACTTATAATAATAAAATAACGTTATTTCATAGAATCTTATTTGCATTTGTATTTATGTAATATTGAATTTATTAAACTCTTTGAATAATTTATTTATGCTATTCGCTAAGGCTCGTTGCAAAAAAAATTATTCAACTTGTTTAATAAATTCAATATTACATAACCACTCATGTAAAATATTCTATTTATTTAGAATTTTCTTAACTCATCTGAAACCACTTGGCAGATTGCTTCGATAGTTTACTCTTTTCGCTTTAACAGTAAGGAAATTTCTAATTATACTTCGATTATTTAATCTGCCACAGCGGGGTATTTGAACAATATATTTTTTACCGACCTGTCAAGTATGGCTTGATCCAGTCATTTTTACTTTTTAAATTTTAAAAAAATTAATGTTGGGAGGGTGCAAATGGAAGTTATTCCTGAGTTTGCTTTAATTATTTCGTTTTTCGTGGTTTGAAGTTTTAAGTCGCTTGTTAGATTGGTTGATTATATGGGGTTTTACGTCCCAGTCAAGAATATTTGATATTTCGTTTTTGAATATCGAGACATCACCAGCTATGTTTGAAGTGGAAGAAATGTTAACCTTTGTCGTGCGCTCAGGGCAATGTTCAAGGACGGTTCTCTAACGTGCAACGCAAAAGAAATTTCTGTACATGATATATGTCTCACACGACGCATGTGACTTTGATTGGAAGGTAATTTATTCTCATTTGTCTTTTATAGATAGGTTTGACTGTATATATACAATTTCCGTAAGTGATATAGTCATTCGAGTTATTGCAGTTACAGAAAACATTTTTATACAGTCAAACCTGTCTATTAAGGCTACTCAGAGGAACATGTAAAAGTGGCCTTTATAGACATTCAAATAACATGAAAAAGGGCAAAGAGATACAATTTAACTAGCCTTTAAAAACAAGTGGTCCTGATATAATAGAGAAGGCCTCTAAGACAGGGTTGACTGTATTTTCCACTTGTAGATTACGTCAGGATTTTGGATGACGCGTATTTTATTATGTAATAAAAATTGGTATATCTGTAGTTAGCCAGACACTTAAAACAATGTGCTTGTTTTATTTAATAGTTTAATATTTCATATTTTATATTCGGCTGAACAGAGCGATTCATTCAGAACATAAATGGCGAATACTAGTGTGAAATAAACAATGGAATCGGTCGATTAGAGGTTAAAACAAAGGGGTCGATTAGAGGATATAACAAAGGTTTTCTGTTCCAATATTTAAACATAATTTAAAGTAAAGAACTGTCAAAAGTTATAACACTAGGTTAATGAAGATAAACTTGATTAATTCGGTTAACGAACCGAAGCCGTGTGGCTGAAATATGGATAGCCAGCGGCTCAAAAAATGCCGAAAAATAGATAGTATCTACGGAGACGCTTTTGAGATATAGCTATCGAAGAGTCGAGACGAGTTGTCGATTCGACATTAATTAAATTAATGTTAAAGTTTCGACAGATCTGTAGTGTATTTATTCATAAGTATTGCTGAAATATGCACGTATTTTAGTTTAAATACACAGTTTGTTTGAACTTGAATTGCCACACTCGAATGGTTTGTTTTGTCAATGCACTATCACATTACTCATTGTACCTATACAATCCAATCATATTCGACATAATATTTATTGATTCACATGTGTATTCGTTTTGTCTTGAAGTAAGGCAACGTTCTTGCGACATTACAATACAGACCTGCCTAAATTTTAATAGAAAAAAAAACTCGCGGATATTCAAAGTGCTGAATGATCTGTAGCTCCTTTCCGTCCCTCGTTACCTATCTCACGACAGATTTTCGGCAGCTGCTATCTGTCAACAGCTATCCATATCTCGACCACTCTTTATCCGAGCCTCGATTCTTTTCCATGAGCTCAGTGTTAAACTTTTGACAGGTCTGTATTACATGTACAAAAAAGTCTTAAACTTGAACATTGCGTAATTTAATACATAGTTTTATTTTGTTTAGTTTTATAAGTAACACGGGTTTTGAACGGATAACAATATGGACTACGGGAAGATTTTAATGTTATTGCTTATTTCACTGCTGTCATTGATAGGTATGTACAAACTGTTTATTAATAAAATATTTAAAAATTATTTATGATATGGCGCACACGAAAGACATACGTAAAGTTAGCTACTAGTACTTGGCTACTTGTAGAAGAAAAGTTAGCTAAAAGTAGCCAGTTACTTGAGAAGAAAAGTTAGCTACTAGTAGTCAGTATACGGAATTAAGGAATGGGTCACTACTTCCTCAAAACTCCGAACTTTGTATTGTATCACGGATGTGGTCCAAACGTTTTCTTGTATCACGGATGTGGTAAAACCGTTTTCTTGTTTCACGGATGTGGTCCAAACGTTTTCTTGTATCATGGATGTAGTAAAACCGTTTTCTTGTATCACGGATGTGGTCCAAACGTTTTCTTGTATCACGGATGTGGTCCAAACGTTTTCTTGTATCACGGATGTGGTAAAACCGTTTTCTTGAATCACGGATGTAGTCCAAACGTTTTCTATGTAACATTCAAGACCATTGGCTAAGTGTTTATTTCTTAGATATTCAATTTTCAAGTAAATTATGATGGTGAAGTTTATTCAATTCTGCGTCTATGGATACCATAAATTCAAACATTCAAGCTTCCATACGCACGCAGAGCCTACACAAACCGGGGTTAGGTTCGGGTATAATTTCTATAATTTTTCACATTTAAGATGAGTAGCTTAAAATTTATTCCAAGATAGTCAACATTCAAGTATATCATGTAATTCTGCGACCTTGTCCTTTCCTATATGACCTTGATTCAAGGTCATGACACACATTTGGTACTTATGTCATATACCATTTTTTGAATGTATTTTATGATTAAATTTAAAAAAATGGTATATGACACCTAGACCAAACATTAATGCTTCTATACGCACGTACACAAACGGGTGGGGTGGGTTGGTGTTAGGTTCAATTATATTTTAATACGTGGAAGCGCGTGGCCTAGTGGTTAAGGCGTTGGACTCATGATTCGAAGGTCGTGGGTTCGATCCCTGGACCGGGCGATGTGTTGTGTCCTTGAGCAAGACACTTAATTTCATGTTGTTCCAGTTCACTCAGCTGAAAAATAAATGAGTACCAGCAAAATGCTGGGGGTTAACCCTGCGATGGACCGGCGTCCCATTCAGGGGAGAGTCTTGTACTCTCAGTCGCTTAACGCCACCGAAACCGGGATAAGCTCCGGCCTGATGGGCCTAATGGCTCGGGACAGACTTTAATATTTTAATACGCGTATTGTTTAGCTGGGTATGAGCAAAGGAGCGGTAATATAAATTTGGCTATAATATCTAGAACACTATGCAAGTGATATGAATTATGTTGGCAATACACCAACACTCAAACTATATCATATTTAATACAAGAAAGACCATGTCATTGTGAAATTCTATCTTAGCAAGGTATTTAAAGAATACTCTACTAAGGTAACAACAATCATACACAAAATAGAATCAAGTATACCTGTGTAATTAGATATTACGAAATACGTCCTTATCCTTGTGACGTACATTTAATATTTGAATTATTGTTGATGTTTTTTTGTTGGTTGTGTCATATACCATTTTTTGAATTTAATCATAAAATACATTCAAAAACTGGTATATGACAGTTGTGTTGTTGCAGCTGTAGGTTATTTTTTATTGTTGACATTGTTTTTGTTAATGTTGTTGGTTGTGTTGTTGTTATTATTGCTGTTGGGTGTGATATTGTTGATGTTTTTTGTTGGTTGTGTTGTTGAAGCTGTAGGTTATTTTTTATTTTTGACATTGTATTTGTTAATGTTGTTGGTTGTCTTGTTGTTATTATTGCTGTTGGGTGTGATATTGTTGATGTTTTTTGTTGGTTGTGTTGTTGAAGCTGTAGGTTAAGTTGTTATTGTTGACGATATTGTTGTTATTGTTGGTTGTGTTGTTGTTATTATTGCTGTTGGATGTGATACGGTTAATGTTCGTATTGTTGTAATTTTTGTTGTTGGTGATGGTGTACGTGCGTATGTGCCCCGCATGCGTGCGTATTTGACATTTTGTTCGTACTGTTGTAATTATTGTTGGTGATAGTGTACGTGCGTATGTCCTATGTGTTGCGTATTTGACATTATGTTCGTATTGTTGTAAATATTGTTGTTGGTGATTATGTACGTGCGTATGTGCCTCGCATGCGTGCGTATGTTCTATATGTTGCGAATTTGGCATTTTATTCGTACTGTTGTAATTATTGTTGTTGGTGATGGTGTTCGCGCGTATGAACCCCGTATGCGTGCGTATGTCCTATATGTTGCGTATTTGACATTTTGTTGGTTTTGTTGTTGGTGATAGCGTACGTGCGTATGTGCCCTGCATGCGTGCGTATGTCCTTTATGTTGCGTATTTGACATTTTGCTCGTATTGTTGTAATTATTGTTGTTGGTGATAGTGCATTTCCATATATGACCTGCATGCGTGCGTTGGTCCTTTATGTTGCATATTTGACACTTTGTTCGTATTGTTGTTGGTGATAGTGTTTTTTCGTATATGACCTGCATGCGTGCGTATGTCCTATATGTTGTGTATTTGACATTTTGTTGGTTTTATTACAGGCCAGATAGATGGAGTTTACCGGTCTTACCGGTACTACAGTTACTACTCCTACAGGTACTCGAGTTACCGTTCCTACTATTATTACTACTACAGCAGTTACAGTAGCGGGTCTACCTGGTAAGTCATAACGTTCAAAACAGCCTTATTACAGTAAAGACCTGTTGTAAGTTAAATAATCACCTAACGAATTAGCGCCGAACCCGCAGCCTATCTCGGCACCATGGCAACTTTTTGACCTGTCGAACATTTTAATAACAAGGTAACAATGTTCCAACAAAGGCCCGGAATTGTACACACAAAAAGAATGAAAACTCGGCCTGACGTCACTGACACTAGTGAGTCATTAGTTGCCGTGACGCTGCTTTTGGTATCGTGATGCCGGCCAGTGTCGGAGCATAATAGGCATGACCAGCGATACGTCAATTAGCGTCGAATCGGCAGCTTATTTCGGCCTCATGACAGCTTTTCGAAAGTTAATGAAAAACCCACGAATTAGCACTAAATCGGCTTATCTGGAGCACCTGGCCTCACTTCCACTGGAGCACACGGGCTTACATCTACTGGTACACCCGGCCTCACTTCCACTGGAGCACACGGACTTACATCTACTGGTACACCCGGCCTCACTTCCACTGGAGCACACGGGCTTATATCTACTGGTACACCCGGCCTCACTTCCACTGGAGCACACGGGTTTACATCTACTGGTACACCCGGCCTCACTTCCACTGGAGCACATGGGCTTTCATCTACTGGTACACCCGGTCTCACTTCCACTGGAGCACACGGGTTTACATCTACTGGTACACCTGGCCTCACTTCCACAGGAGCACACGAGCTTACATCTACTGGTACACCCGGCCTTACTTCCACAGGAGCACACGAGCTTACATCTACTGGTACACCCGGTCTCACTTTCCTGGTGGAGGTATTTTACGTGTTTTACTCGTGTGTTTATTTATCAGCTCTCAGCTTATATACTTTTATAGGAATTCGAGCTGCTCTTGGGATTTTGATTTGGGCATGGACCAGTATGTTTGTTTGGGATTTTGATTTGGGCATGGACCAGTGTGTTTGTTTGGGATTTTGATTTGGGCATGGACCAGTATGTTTGTTTGGAATTTTGATTTGGGCATGGACCAGTATGTTTGTTTGGGATTTTGATTTGGGCATGGACCAGTATGTTTGTTTTGGATTTTGATTTGGGCATGGACCAGTATGTTTGTGTCGGATTCCTTACATAAAATGATTTATTTAAGTAGCGTTTTTATTCTAAAAATTAGTTCCCAACAGCAGATATATAGTATTTGGTGACGTGACGTGGTGATTTCATCAAATATAGCTAAAAACAATTTATTCTTGTCGCGCTATGACACCTTTGAATTCGCGTTTTAACGTCTTTCTGTTGCGCTATAACACCTTTGAATTCGCGTTATAACGCCTTTCTGTCGCGCTATTACACCTTTGAATTCGCGTTTTACCGCCTTTCTGTCGCGCTATTACACCTTTGAGTTCGCGTTTTAACGCCTTTCTGTCGCGCTATTACACCTTTGAATTCGCGTTTTAACGCCTTTCTGTCGCGCTATTACACCTTTGAATTCGCGTTTTAACGCCTTTCTGTCGCGCTATTACACCTTTGAGTTCGCGTTTTAACGCCTTTCTGTCGTGCTATTACACCTTTGAATTCGCGTTATAACGCCTTTCTGTCGTGCTATTACACCTTTGAATTCGCGTTTTAACGCCTTTCTGTCGCGCTATTACACCTTTGAGTTCGCGTTTTAACGCCTTTCTGTCGCGCTATTACACCTTTGAGTTCGCATTATAACGCCTTTCTGTCGCGCTATTACACCTTTGAATTCGCGTTTTAACGCCTTTCTGTCGCGCTATTACACCTTTGAGTTCGCGTTATAACGCCTTTCTGTCGCGCTATTACACCTTTGAATTCGCGTTTTAACGCCTTTCTGTCGCGCTATTACACCTTTGAGTTCGCGTTTTAACGCCTTTCTGTCGTGCTATTACACCTTTGAATTCGCGTTATAACGCCTTTCTGTCGCGCTATTACACCTTTGAATTCGCGTTATAACGCCTTTCTGTCGCGCTATTACACCTTTGAGTTCGCGTTATAACGCCTTTCTGTCGTGCTATTACACCTTTGAATTCGCGTTATAACGCCTTTCTGTCGCGCTATTACACCTTTGAGTTCGCATTTTAACGCCTTTCTGTCGCGCTATTACACCTTTGAATTCGCGTTTTAACGCCTTTCTGTCGCGCTATTACACCTTTGAATTCGCGTTTTAACGCCTTTCTGTCGTGCTATTACACCTTTGAGTTCGCGTTTTAACGCCTTTCTGTCGCGCTATTACACCTTTGAGTTCGCGTTTTAACGCCTTTCTGTCGTGCTATTACACCTTTGAGTTCGCGTTTTAACGCCTTTCTGTCGCGCTATTACACCTTTGAATTCGCGTTATAACGCCTTTCTGTCGTGCTATTACACCTTTGAGTTCGCGTTTTAACGCCTTTCTGTCGCGCTATTACACCTTTGAATTCGCGTTTTAACGCCTTTCTGTCGTGCTATTACACCTTTGAGTTCGCGTTTTAACGCCTTTCTGTCGCGCTATTACACCTTTGAATTCGCGTTATAACGCCTTTCTGTCGTGCTATTACACCTTTGAGTTCGCGTTTTAACGCCTTTCTGTCGTGCTATTACACCTTTGAGTTCGCGTTTTAACGCCTTTCTGTCGCGCTATTACACCTTTGAATTTGCGTTATAACGACTTTCTGTCGCGCTATTACACCTTTGAATTCGCGTTATAACGACTTTCTGTCGTGCTATTACACCTTTGAATTCGCGTTATAACGCCTTTCTGTCGTGCTATTACACCTTTGAATTCGCGTTATAACGACTTTCTGTCGCGCTATTACACCTTTGAATTCGCGTTATAACGCCTTTCTGTCGTGCTATTACACCTTTGAATTCGCGTTATAACGCCTTTCTGTCGTGCTATTACACCTTTGAATTCGCGTTATAACGACTTTCTGTCGCGCTATTACACCTTTGAATTTGCGTTATAACGCCTTTCTGTCGTGCTATTACACCTTTGAATTCGCGTTATAACGCCTTTCTGTCGTGCTATTACACCTTTGAATTTGCGTTATAACGCCTTTCTGTCGTGCTATTACACCTTTGAATTTGCGTTATAACGCCTTTCTGTCGTGCTATTACACCTTTGAATTTGCGTTATAACGCCTTTCTGTCGCGCTATTACACCTTTGAATTCGCGTTTTAACGCCTTTCTGTCGTGCTATTACACCTTTGAGTTCGCGTTATAACGCCTTTCTGTCGTGCTATTACACCTTTGAATTTGCGTTATAACGCCTTTCTGTCGTGCTATTACACCTTTGAATTCGCGTTATAACGCCTTTCTGTCGTGCTATTACACCTTTGAATTTGCGTTATAACGCCTTTCTGTCGTGCTATTACACCTTTGAATTCGCGTTATAACGCCTTTCTGTCGTGCTATTACACCTTTGAATTCGCGTTTTAACGCCTTTCTGTCGCGTTATTACACCTTTGAGTTCGCGTTTTAACGCCTTTCTGTCGTGCTATTACACCTTTGAGTTCGCGTTATAACGCCTTTCTGTCGCGCTATTACACCTTTGAATTCGCGTTATAACGCCTTTCTGTCGTGCTATTACACCTTTGAATTCGCGTTATAACGCCTTTCTGTCGTGCTATTACATCTTTGAATTCGCGTTATAACGCCTTTCTGTCGCGCTATTAGACCTTTGAGTTCGCGTTATAACGCCTTTCTGTCGTGCTATTACACCTTTGAATTCGCGTTATAACGCCTTTCTGTCGTGCTATTACACCTTTGAATTTGCGTTATAACACCTTTCTGTCGTGCTATTACACCTTTGAATTTGCGTTATAACGCCTTTCTGTCGTGCTATTACACCTTTGAATTCGCGTTATAACGCCTTTCTGTCGTGCTATTACACCTTTGAATTTGCGTTATAACGCCTTTCTGTCGTGCTATTACACCTTTGAATTTGCGTTATAACGCCTTTCTGTCGTGCTATTACACCTTTGAATTCGCGTTATAACGCCTTTCTGTCGCGCTATTACACCTTTGAGTTCGCGTTATAACGCCTTTCTGTCGTGCTATTACACCTTTGAATTCGCGTTATAACGCCTTTCTGTCGTGCTATTACATCTTTGAGTTCGCGTTATAACGCCTTTCTGTCGCGCTATTACACCTTTGAATTCGCGTTATAACGCCTTTCTGTCGTGCTATTACATCTTTGAGTTCGCGTTATAACGTCTTTCTGTCGCGCTATTAGACCTTTGAGTTCGCGTTATAACGCCTTTATGTCGCGCTATTACACCTTTGAATTCGCGTTATAACGCCTTTCTGTCGCGCTATTACACCTTTGAGTTCGCGTTTTAACGCCTTTCTGTCGTGCTATTACACCTTTGAATTCGCGTTATAACGCCTTTCTGTCGCGCTATTAGACCTTTGAGTTCGCGTTATAACGCCTTTCTGTCGCGCTATTACACCTTTGAATTCGCGTTATAACGCCTTTCTGTCGCGCTATTAGACCTTTGAGTTCGCGTTATAACGCCTTTCTGTCGCGCTATTACACCTTTGAATTCGCGTTATAACGCCTTTCTGTCGCGCTATTAGACCTTTGAATTCGCGTTTTAACGCCTTTCTGTCGCGCTATTACACCTTTGAATTCGCGTTATAACGCCTTTCTGTCGCGCTATTACACCTTTGAGTTCGCGTTTTGACGCCTTTCTGTCGCGCTATTACACCTTTGAATTCGCGTTTTAACGCCTTTCTGTCGCGCTATTACACCTTTGAGTTCGCGTTTTAACGCCTTTCTGTCGCGCTATTACACCTTTGAATTTGCGTTATAACGCCTTTCTGTCGCGCTATAACACCTTTGAATTCGCGTTATAACGCCTTTCTGTCGCGTTATTACACCTTTGAATTCGCGTTATAACGCCTTTCTGTCGCGTTATTACACCTTTGAGTTCGCGTTTTAACGCCTTTCTGTCGCGCTATTACACCTTTGAATTCGCGTTATAACGCCTTTCTGTCGCGTTATTACACCTTTGAGTTCGCGTTTTAACGCCTTTCTGTCGCGCTATAACACCTTTGAATTCGCGTTATAACGCCTTTCTGTCGTGCTATTACACCTTTGAATTCGCGTTATAACGCCTTTCTGTCGCGCTATTACACCTTTGAATTCGCGTTTTAACGCCTTTCTGTCGTGCTATTACACCTTTGAATTTGCGTTATAACACCTTTCTGTGTGGCTATAACACCTTTGAATTCGCAATATAACGCCTTTATTTCGCCTTATTATTTGTGTTTTAATATCTTTGAATTCGCATAATTCGTTATAATGCATCTCTTCCAGGTTATTACGAATTCAGTAATTATGAATTCGTGTTATAACGTCATTGCATCTATAAATTCGCGATATTACGCCGTTTTGATACAAGAAGGCACTAGGCGTTGATACTATTTAGACTGCTATTCGTACATGTTATTTTCAGGGTGGTCCCTGTAGCAGTGTGCTGTTCTTTAGCGGGTGTCGGATTAATCGTTGGCTTCATCATTTGTCTCAAATGTTGTGTTGTTAACAAGAACAAGCCTGGCGTGGTTGTAACACCGACAGTAACAACAGTCAATACCGTTGATGGCGGCATGGCACCACCACCATATCAAGGTATCTCTCTCTCTCTCTCTCTCTATCTCTTAACAGTGTAAATTGGGGGTAAGTGACATACGTAAATAGCGGGGACAATTCTATTATCTACAATTTGGAGACATTATTTAAGTGTATGGACATTTCTTACGCCCCCTGTTAACCAATACCTACTACCATCCTTTATTATAAATAATGCTTTAGGGAAGACACACACACACACACACACACACACACACACACACACACTCTCTCTCTCTCTCTCTCTCTGCGGTTGTTTTAACAGTGAATATATGATAGACAGTAGTCTATGTTAGTCTATTTAACACACACACACACACACACACACACACACACACACACTATAATTTATATTTTATATTTATATATTTTATCAGGTGCACAGCCAATGTATACCTACGGACAGCCACCACCACCACCCGCATACGTCCCTCAGAATGGATCAATTTATCCACCTCCCCAAGGATCGTCCTACCCACCCCCTTCAGACCCGGCCTATCCACCTGGCATGTCTACCAAAACTTAAACATGAAAGGAAAGGGAGATGATAATTACATCTTTTTTTTAAATTACAGTCAAACCTGTCTATAAAGGCCACCCAAGGAAACCAGTAAAAGTGACTTTTATATACAGGTTCAAATAATATAAATTGATAACTTGGAATACAATTCTACTGGCTTTTGTATGCAGATGGCCCTTATATAGAGGTGGCCTTTATGGCAGGTTTGACTGTACTGTGAAATCATTTATTTTTGCGGTGTACAATTTTCGTGGTTTAGAGAAAAATACCATTTTGTGGGGTTGTAAATTTGTGATTTCTTGTTTCCACTTTAGGTAAGTTTGTAATAAATAGTATTTTGTTGATTTGTAAATTCGTGGTTCTGACGAAAAGAACGAAAATTGGAACACAGTGAAAATTAAAACACAACGGAAATTGGAACACAACGAAAATAGGCACACCACGAAAATTGGAACACGGCGAAAATTGGAACACAACGAAAATAGGCACACCACGGAATTTGGAACACAACGAAAATTGTAACAAAACGAAATTTGGAACACAATGAAAATAAGAAAACACAGCGAAAATTGAATATTTCACAAAACATTTTATTGTATATAATCATGACGTTCGTGTATTTTGTTACTTATAACTTTGTCCTGTCCGTTATTATGGACCAGTATATTTTTGTATAGGGATCACAGGTGTTTATTTTTTCTTTATCATTGTGTTTGTATTAGCTACGAATCCTAACACATTCCATATACCCCCGTGGACCATTATATATCAATATTTCTACTGAAAGGTCAATCAGACAGGTCAATGTTGTTTGATTATATAGTATGCTCTAGATCTAACATTATTGCTTCTGGCTCCGGTTTCACAATCATTCCTTAGCTAAGATTTTCCTTAACTTATATCATGCAAAATTTCAAATCCTTATAATGTTAATTTTTAAGGTATTCAAGAATTTAAGGTGTCATTTTAAAGATCTCGTCTAGATTAAAACATCTGTATTTAGTTTGGACAAAAATATTCATCAGTAGTTCCAATAAGAGATTAACAAAATTTGCTAAATTTAAGTTAATGAAAATCTTAGCTAAGAAATGATTGTGAAACCGGGGCCTGTATTGTATAGAACATCAGCAAAAATTATAAAGTAATCTTTTCTCCATGA
This sequence comes from Anadara kagoshimensis, assembly GCA_021292105.1. Taxonomy (NCBI): domain Eukaryota; kingdom Metazoa; phylum Mollusca; class Bivalvia; order Arcoida; family Arcidae; genus Anadara; species Anadara kagoshimensis. The sequence continues at coordinate 39,878,173 of CM037872.1, read as the reverse complement.
GAAAAATGTAAGAAAGACTTGTCTGTTGCACAGCCCTGGAGGCACGGCGTTATTTATCTATTAATTTATTTTTATTTATCAATTTAATTTTAATTAATTAATTATTTATCTATTTGATTGATTTTTGTATTTAATCAAGTCTATTAAGTTTTTATACATAGATGTTTGGATTATGATTAAACTATTTATCTATTAGATGGGTTTTTTGTATTTAATTAAGTTTGTTAAGTTTTTTTTATATACATGTAAATATTTTGATTACGAGCGACAGGTCGCTTTAACATGTTTGTTATCATCATTACATTCTGTATATAATCAACACCTGTATTTTTGACAAAAAAGTTACTAGATGAATCACGGAAATGAAACACGCATTTTTAGTAACGCCCGCAAATTAGATGATGGGAAGCATTCGGCGCGGAAAGACAACAAAGCCTTATTAGAGTGTATCAATCATGAATTCATAATTAGCACAATAATTAACTTTAAGTAAGCTTTGTGCAGGATCTTTTTAGTTTTTAGTTCAAACAATATTTTATTTGGTTCATAAATACATAAAAAAATAAACATATACAAATCTTGAAAATAGAATTCGGGAACAAGCCAGGTGATTTTAATTAAAAAGGTAATCCCACCGGCCACTACAAACTGTTTCCATAGAAATTTTGACGCAATGACGACATAATGTCTATGTATTCGGCAGTTGGTTTTTTTTTCGTGAAACATAAGGTGAATAATCCGGTCCCGAGATTATTTCGCGCCAAACGTTTCTCAATAAGCGCCACTGTAAGCGAACATTCTTTCCTGGTATAGAATTTTCGGTAAATGAAAACACAGGAATAAATCAATGGTGTAGCTTTTTGTTGGAATCTTTACAACATCGTGATTATTCCATTGTGTCATATTATATTTTTTTGAATATTTGTAAAATGTCAAGTGAATGACTGTGACAATTTTTCGTCATATATTTCATTCAGAAATGATTTAATATTATGACACAATGGAATAAACACGATGCTGCACTTAGTACACCGTAATGATTTCTTTATATGTTTTTATTTACAGTTTGAATAAAATGGGTCACTGTAACTTACTGTGTAATACTTTGTCTTAAGATTGTTTCTATTTGTGTTTTAGCTTATTCATTTTTCTTCCGGTTGTGCACATCATGATCATACAACACCAGGGAATTTATTCCTCTTGGAAATAATTCCATGACGAAAAAAAAAAACAAAACAAAAAACAGTTACACCACGGTCAGTGTCTGGTTTTTCAAAGCTCAACCAAACGATTAGTGAAAATTCAAAATAATATTACAAATATTTTATTTTAGAATTCAATTTTGACTTAAAGTACGTCTTTCGTCGTATGCCTTAATATTTAAACAGCAATTTTAAAAACTATTGCTTAAAACTCAAAATACAAATTTTGGCTAGTTTAACCAACTGGTTAAGCTAACGGATCTTTGAACAACTGAACCCAGGTTATTATTATTATTATTATCATCGATTTCATTGTTGACTTGTTTATAATCAGCATAGATAAAGAATTTTATTTTAAAAGTTAACACTTTGTTTTGTTTTGTTTTCTCTCTGGATTTTGAAGTACATGTACTGGTACCTTGTTTCTGTGTCGAGTTTATTTCTAAAATTGATTAGAATGGTCTTCTATGTTTTGGACCTTTATCTGTACCTTTTTTTGTGATGTTACATTTTTTATAATGCACATACGTTTCTGCCTTGTCTTTTCCTAGACGGAGCCACTGATGCTATTTTGGACACATATGCTCTCAGTACTGTAGACGATACAATATGAACGCGGTCACCACGATAGAACATACGGTGGCTGAATGAGGCCATGAAGAAAAGCTGTCCACGTGCGAAAAATATTTTTTTGCCTGGACTCACAGCATCATTTGCACGCTATTGTCTAAAATAAATACATGTATACAATCAAAACAAATGTTATTCATATTCGCCATGTAAAATAAATACATGTATGCCCAAAACTGCGTTTTCTTATTTTCTTTAAAAAAAACCAGACAGTATGTAATAACGCTTGCACACACTTTCTTTAACTAAAATATTCCTTAACCTCTGACCCACATTTCACAATTATTACTTAACTAAGATTTTCTTTAACTTAAATAAATTGATATCTTAAGAATTTCCTTATTTTTAAATTATTCAGCCGGGTATATAAGGTGTCATTCTGGAAATCGCTTCAAGTTTATAGGTACTTTAGCTTTGTTGAAAATTTGTATTTCAAGTTCTATAAAAGATTGTTAAAATTTGTTTAATTTAAGTTAATCGTAGTTAGGTAATTATTGTTAAACTGGGGCCTGGTAAATTTAAAATCTTATCTTTTTGGTTAATTGTTAAGATATTCCGGAATTTAAGGTGTCACTAGAAGTTTTTAGCGGATCATTTCTAGTTTCAAGTATTGAAAAAAGTTTTATTGTGGTTCCAAAAACCTATTGAAAAAAAAGCTCAATGTAAGCTAGGGGAAATCTTTGTTAAGAAATGATTGTGAAACTGGGGCAAATTGCGATCATGATTGTCGGGAGTTGAACGTCTACATGTGGCCTATCGGTCAATGTGCAGATCATATCATATTGCGTTATTTTCAAGAGTTTCAATACACTGTTAGTCAGAAGTAATTCAGGTTAGTCATGAACAGTGACGTCATTCATCAGTGACGTCATCGTATTGTTCTGATTCAGTTGCCATATCAGCTGGGAATAGGTAGGGCGGTTTGTTTCATCTGTGCGCGGGGATAGTAAAAACATTGACAAAATCGTTTTTCCGAAAGGCTAGTTTTAATTTATAGTGAATTTAAACAAAAGAAGACAAAAATGGGGATAGAATGAGTGATGACAGCGATATATCAGCGTCTGCCGTCCTTCAAGATTCCGGAAAATCCGTCATACGCTAGTGAGTATTGTTCTCAGTATGTAAGCCGACAATCAAGCTTGCTAGCGGAAGGATTCAACATTTATGGATCCCCAGAGATAAAATCAGATGAAAATAAAGACCAACAGCGCCTTCCGCCAATAAACCGTTTTCATGGATTCGGAAAGGGGAGTGGACCACCGCTATGGGCCTACGGGACACCACAGCTTACCCCACAATTAATTCAACTTGTGTTTGGCGGAAATGTGCCGAAGATATACGGTAAGCAATGGCAAATTGATAAGAACATTGGTAATTTTCCAAAAGTTGGCAAAAATTCCCAGTCTATAGATCGAAAAACTGAATTATGGTATCCTAAAAATTGGAAAAAATGTCAAGTGGATGGACGAAGAACTGAACAAAAAATATTAAACGCAAGATGGCGACAGCGGCAAATATTCGATGCCGTTTCTTTAAAGTTAAACGAAAATCGGAAACCTGCTGAAAACGTCTTGTTGAAAAAAGCCGGAACAATGGAAAGAGGAAAGCAAGCATATCTTGCGAAAATGGACAAAAATGCTGAGAAAATCAAGCAAAATCGTAAATTGCTGAGGCGTAAAAAGACTCCAAACCCGCCTACCGATGGTCCAACCGATAAAGTTCAAAGTTCAAATCCTTCAGGTGAAGGCAATATTTCAGATGTTACATGTGACCTTAAAACATCCGTCGAAAATTTCGATACTATGGATGAAAAACTAACCGAATGCGATGAAGTCACTTCTGCTGTTGAAAAGGAACCAGAGAGTGTTTTATCAGAGCCTTTGGATATTTCCGAAGGCTTATTTAAAACAGAAAATGTGTTGGAACCGTTAGATAACACGCTCATCGTGTCAGAGGAACAAGTGGTCACTACCGCGGAGGCTGAACAGATATTGGATATGGCAGATGAAAAGTTGTCCATTGAAACTGAGGGTATTTGAACGCTTTCAGATTCAACTTTAGTTCAGTATTTTCCACCGACATTGGTAATGGCAGATGGAAATTTGTCCAATGAAATTTTGGGTATTTGAACATTTTTCGGATTTAACAATTTTAGTATTTTCGCATATATTGGTTATGACAGATAAAAAATCGTTCAATGAATATGAGGGTATTTAAACGTTTTCGGGTTCAACTTAAGTGCAGTATTTTTCGCATCTCATCACTTTGGATTATCTTAGAAATATTTTAAATAACATTGATGCCACGTTATTTTAACGACCAACTTCAGTTTTAAGTGTGAGTGTCAATTTGCAGTCTTAATAAAGAGACTTTAAATTAAAAATATAAAATAAATGTATGAATCGTTATTAAAATATTTATATTTTAATATTGGATTAAAATATGGATTCAAAATCTGTTTAAAATTCTCCAGAATTATTATTATTCGTATTTTCAACAATTTTCGATGCAACGGGCTTTTCCAGATTTACTCCAGACAACCCCCTCCAACCGGATGCCAACGGGATTCCAGATAATTTTACGACTAAACCCTTTTGGAATTCCAGAAAAATGTTGTATGGATGACACTAGAATTTCAGAAAAAAATTCAACTTTCTTTGGAATTGGAATTCCAGGAAAATATATTATTCTATAAAGTTTCATGGAAAAAAATCTGATTCAGTTGCCATTGGGGGAAGGGATGTCTGGATTGAAAATGGAACATAGGATATTTGATATGACTTTTCCGCAAAAATATGTTTCCACGCGAAAAATCCCACATTATTTTTTTTTAATTTCCCCAATATTTATATCTGTTGATTATCCGTTCCAATAAAATATTTTATAAATAAAAACAGATTTTTACGCATTAATATTTTTTTCATTTTCGCAATATACCAGTTGATTTTTCCTTTCGTTGGAGGTGGAAGTGGTGATTTTTAAAAGTAAAAAGTCTCTGGTTTTTTACTGGCCCGTTTCACAACCACTCATTAACTAATAAATGCATTTTTCTTAATTATAATCTCGACATTTTTGACAATATTTTATGAAACTACAAATAAAACCTTCAACATAATAAAAAGCTTAGAATGATCTCAAATTCACAAATTTCTTGAAAACTGACACAAGTTTTAAGGAAACCTTATCTGGGACAAATAACGTGTATATATGTATGATATTGGGTTACGGTTACCTTTGAAACGTCTTGTTTTTTTATTTAGTTGGTTGGTTGGTTGAATGTTGCTTAATGTCGTATATGATTCGCGACGAGAACTGCTTTATTAATCTCTATGGATTAATCTATGAACAAGTTCGATATGCATGTGAAGTGCGAGTGTGTTTTATGGTCTGTCTTGTACCAGAGCGCATCCGGGGCGATTTAAGGTGCTAGATCACCGAGTCAGTACGCCACAGACAAGCGTATCACTCCCCAGTCACGTTATCACCCATTCTCAGTAATAAGGCCCAATTCACTATTTCAAGATGATGAAAATAAAAGTCTTACAAGCAATGAACTTCTGGTATTTTCAGAGACTGGACATATCAGAAGATTCAGAAACAACAAAATTATTAACACCAATTGATTATTTTGGTTGTAATTTCACTTTATTGTTACATACATACCATTTGTATTTAAATGAGTTGATATTTACGTGACCGTAGTTAAAGTTCATCATATTCTACCAGGTAGTAGTATTTATATGTTTATTATGCTTGAACATTAGGTTACATTGTTATTTATTTAAAAATGTGCCTTGAGACCACTTCGGCATATCGAAATGATAATGACGATTTGTAGTCTACAGAAATTAAAGTATTTTTACGCAAAAAATACAATAAATTTATTTCTGTATTCTCAAGTTGGTAACAGAAACAAAATTTCAAACAGGTAGTCATTAATCAACACTCAAATCAAAATGCAAATATGTCTTGATGAAATTGATAACCAAAAGAACTGTACAAAACTTATTATCTTCAAGATAATTTTCACTTAAGTAAACAGTGTATTCGGTAACGTATGTAGCACTCTAGATGACTTTGAGTCAATATAAAGACAGCTAAATTATATTATATTACAAATTATTAACTCTTGTTTTCCATAATAAAATTGTAAAACTTATCAATAGAACACATGATATTGGTAGATATGTTCACTTTTCTAGCGAAATGACAAAAACTATTTATCGGTAACGTATGTAACAGTTTAACCGATAATAAGATTGTGTACATGGTATCGTTTACAATGAAGTCTTCAATTTTTTATTATGACAACAAGAGGTATAAAGCCTTTAAAATTATCAATTATCACGATGTAAATGTTCACTTTTCTAGTGACAAAAATAATTAATTAAGTAAGTAACGTATGTAACTGTTTAGTCACGTATGTAACAATTACATACTGGGGTTAAAACTTCTTCACTCAGTGACATGTCCTCCTTTAAAGAAATTCAATAAAATATACCCGAGTTACATTCTAAAAACAAGGCTAATGGAATGAGAAAGTCTTAATTGCTGATTAAAATGCCATATCTTTAAAGGAACCACTGTCTGTATTTTTCTCTCCAGTAGTACTTTTCATATTTAGTTTTTAAACCTGAAATCTGGACTTATCCTTTATTTCTAACAACTTTTTTCTCCACCCGATTGGTTACTGTTTCTAAATTCAGGATAGACTGAAAAATCTTACATGCTATGTGCCTTTTACAAACATTTACTGTCTATACCAGTCAATTTATTTAAAGTCGATCTCTTTTTCTTCTTATTTCTTTTAATCAATCATGTGACTTAAAATGTCTCTCATACCGATCCATGCCAATTTCATAATCCCAAAGCAGAGAACAAACGTTGAAAATTTGCAAATAAAGTTAAACACACGAACTTTCACCAGGAAAGAGAACAAATCAACAATGTCCATTGTATTTTGGTATTAGTAATCAAGCAGTTTGTTCGTTTTATAAAGTCCACGTGGTGCCATAGTTGAGGTACAAGTCCCAATATGAAGCAGAACATGAAGGATCAGTTGTATCTTTTATTCAATATCCTTAAGATATGACATTCACAAAAGCCTTCGAATTAGAATTTAAAATCCTATACCAGACATCATGTATCTGTATATATGTGGAGTTAAATGGTTTTGTTACAGTCATCTTCAAATTAAAAACGGTTTTACATAATTTGCTGCAATATGAAATAAATCAGCCAGCAATGATGCACAGTTTAGGTCCATTACTGATTATTGTTGGAAAATTATATTGCTAAACATAACATGTATATGTGTCTTTAAAATCACTTATTTTGTTGTTGATTCTATCACTATACATGTATTTAATATTTGTCAATAAGGTGTTACCAAGAAAACTTTTTCTTGCTGAGCTTCGCTTGTTGGGTGTCAAGTCAATAATGGATACATCACTTTCTGTTTGCTTTCATAATGTTAACTTTCATTTGAAAATGTAACTCTTTTATCCTTTCTAATATGAAAGTTTTCTATCTGAAATTTTCTTTCTCATGATTTATCTTTTAAAATTTTAACGTCTTTAGATACATTACATTAAGCTTCCCTCTTAACTTCTTGTCAGAACTTTAGTTTTTACCCCTAGTTTAAATAGAAGGTAACCTAAAACTAAGAAGAGTATGACCACTGTTGTTAATGACGCAACGGGGACTGGTTCCAAAGAGACATAACCACTATCTGAAACATCCTTGGCGGTTATCTGTTCTGGAAGTTCATGTGTTTAACTTAACTTGTCAGTTTCAAAGTTTTCACTTTGCTTCTGGATTTGTGATTCGGACACATGGAATAGTAGGTTTGTTTTTTCAGTTTAATTCTTAGTTTCTCTTTAATTAGAACTCGATCATATCCCATTTTCTTTATCTCTGTAATTTGACTGAATTTCAAGACATGATTCATCCATCATGAAACATTAGACAGCAACTGTGTTTGTAATTCAGACCAGTAACGTAGATACCAATACTTACGTTACCTGGGGGTCTGCAGATATATGGATGTATATTGACTACCCATTTGACCATTGAAGTTTTGTTTTACGCTGCATTTACACTTTCATAATCAGAATTTATGAAATTGCAGGTATTTGATTTGTATGTGTAACAATATTAAAATGAACAATGTTGTATTCAAATATATGAGAAAATTATCCAAATAAATTAGACCAGTGACATCTATCGTTTCAAAATCCAATTTGAAGTTGAAAATGTTTAATTTCTCTACACGTAACTAAACTAGAAACTTTAAGTGTTTGTTTATTGTTGTATCTAATGACAGTTTGCTTAACTTTTCATTGTAATTGAAATGAAAGTACTGATACATACGTTACTTGTGTTAATTACATACGTTACCTATAGTAACGTATATATCATTTTTTGGAAAATGAATTCCAGGCTATGGATCAAGGGTAGACATACCATCATGGGTTTGATGGAAACGACAAGGTTTATTATCTATATAGTCAGATATTATTTCAAATTGAATTTTGAATGGATTCTTGCCATCCAAAGAGGTCACCTTCGACTGTTTTCACTTTTGCTTGAGAATTTTTATTTTAACAACAATCGATGTGGTTAAAACTTCACATGCACACTTCTATAATTTAAATCTAGAACTATACAAATTATAGTGGTCACTTGACGTGATTTAGGTGTATTTTCAAATGATGTATCACGTATGTATCGGTAACGTATGTATTTTTTTCAACTGTTACAATATGTGGTTTAAATAATAGGAATTGTGCGGAATAAAGATGATATATTTTAAATATTATATCAAAGTACTTCGTTTGACAATATATTAATTTTGACTTGGATAAAATATTTAACCATATGAATGACGTAACGTAAGTATTGATGAAAATAAAACCTTCCATTCAATTTTGTGTCATGCTTGTTCAGGCCCAATAGCGACTGTTCAGTTGAAAATTTTATTGTTCCGTTAAGTATGCGTAAGATAAGCTTCAATTTGCCCACGTCAGTGGTAAGTATGACATTAATATATGATAACCATGGAGACAGTTTTATATGTGGTAACGTTTGTATCCGACAGCTGGTAACACATCTTTATTTGGCACCAGATTTTACCAATATATTGCATTGTCATCAGAAACCAGTTTTAGATATGACAACAATGCAGCATTAACAAAAGCAATTCTTTAAATGTTTGTTACTTTCCAAATATTGAAGATCTGGCGATTTAAAACATAAAAACCTTACCCGGTAACAGTAACGTTTGTATCATTTTGAAGGTTTATGAGATTGGAAAATAATCAAATACATGGATTAGCTAGAAAACTGTGATTGATAATTGTAGATGTAATGTGTAGTTTCTGTTGGAACATTTATTCTTTGGTCTTTTCCAAAGCCAATTCATTATACTGTAATATAACACTATTTGGGCCTTATTACTGAGAATGGGTGTATACTGACACCGGATGAACCAGTTATATAAGACCAACGGCAAGCAGAATTCACTTTCCCATATGTGGTCTGAGCGGTGAGAGACCCTGGATTTGTAGAGTGACGCCTTATCCATTAGGCAACGCGGCGGTCTCCGCTTTTGATTTAGTACTTCGGTCCACATCAGCATTTGTAGTTGATATATAGTAAATACATGGTCATTGGCGGTGAATAAAGGTCGTATTTGGCGAGGGTGAGAAAACGTGTAGAAAGCGAGGCTCTGCCGAGCTTTCTACACGTTTTCGCCCCCGAGCCAAATACGACCTTTATTCACCGTCAATGACCATGTATTTACTTTATCCTGCAACAGATACGTCCTAAAATTATAATTGTAACTGCGTGTTATCCATCTGTTTGACTTGTTTGTTTACACTTCAAGCGCAAGGATACAAACGTTTACGTGACGTCACGCTACCCCATCACACACGTACTTGTCATTTTCGCTCAGTTCGACGTTCAAGCACATGTAGTTCTCAATTATTTATTTTTTAAATCATATTTATATAACTACGTATATTTTTAAAAAAAATCAATCTTTTTTTAAAATAAAATATTAAAATATTTATGAATTTATTGATCATGTTTATTATACTGTGTTTTGTTTACATTGAGAATAGGGTTCATTTGGGTCAAAGGTTACGTCAAATGTTGAATGGAAAAAGTAGTGCTGTAACTGTGACGTCACAGTTAGCGCGTGGCTTTATTGGGTCAGTGACCGAATAAAGATAAGGTTTATTCGGCAGGCTTTATGATGTCAATGTACACGTTAGTTGCAGGATAAATACGTATAGTGATACTGAGTAGTGAAAAATATACGACCATAAAACGAATTTGAAGCCACTTTTACATGGACGGGCTTAAAATTTTCATGTAAATATTTATATAAAATTCAAAATTATGTCTAACAATTGAACATCAGTTCAATGAATATTTACGATATCAAGATCACAATGATAGGACACGAACTAAAACAGTTAAATAGATATTTGTGGAAACACGTACTAGTGAAAAAACTGATTTGTTGTTGCCACTTACCCTTTTTATATACTATGAGTATTTTGTAGATTTATAATAAATCTGGTCCTACGGTAGATAAGTTGGTGGAGTGTTTGCTAAGTATGTGGTATACTTAGACCTTAAACAGCTTGATGGGGTTTTACGTCCCAGTCAAGAATATTTCATTTATATCGAAACTTCACCAGGTAAAGGTGAAGTGACGGGATTTTTTTTACCCTTGCAGTGTGCTCGGGGAAATGAGCATGTTCTTTAACGTGCTATACCTACCGTTAAACGGGTATTGGTTTTTAATATCTCTCCCAAAGCACCCAATGGCTTTCATTTCTAAATGCCAAGTGCTGGCAAAAACAGTCACTATCTTTTTTCAAGTTTTGTTCAGACCCCGGCCGGGTTTGAAGGCCGGGGTTTGAACCCATGATCTCCCACACTTTACCAACTGAGCTACCGTAGTGGTCTTGCACCCAATCGAATTACCCATTATTAATAGTCATTGTATGCATATTGGAGTTATCTCTCTTAGGCTGTATGTCATCCAGGGACCTGTGGTTGGTTGTCGATGGTGAATTAAAAATATTTCCTCTCGAACACCCGTAAGCTTATCTTGATCAATCTCCCGTCACCAGCTACTATCCGTCTCTCGACAGCTTTTCAATAACCGGGTATCTACATGTATATCTCGGCCATTCGGCATCCGAGCTTATGATCTCCTTTTTTGTTAGTTCAGTGTTAAGGTTTTTGCAGTTTGTACTATAGCCCTTACTTTAAGAGACTCTGCCATCCAACATCAGTCATGTGAATTATTGTATCGATTATTGCCGAAAATGTCACGGTGTCGGGATATGTGTGATGCAGCTATACTAGCGAAAACCTTGGTAAACCTTCTGATGAGACGTTATACATCAATACAACAACAACAACAACAACAACAACAACAACAACAACAACAACTGACTTATTTAAAGTCAGTATTATTGAATAGGGTTTAACATCCGAGTTAAGAATAATTCACTCATATCGAGACGTCACCAGCTACAGATGAAGTGGAAGAAATTTAGACCTTTGCAGTACGCTCAGGGCAATATGCAGAGATAGTTCTTTAAAATGTCACTTCTACCGTGGCGCCGGATTTAGCTTTTTAAGGTCTCTTCCGAAGGACCTCGAGACTTTCATTTTTAAATGCCGAGTGCTTAGTGAAAGAACGGTAAAAACATATTTTAGTATTGGTCAGGCCCAAGTAGTATTCAAAACTCAACATTATGATTTAATATCAACATTGGAGAAAAAAATCAAATCGTTTAGAATGCAATCCTTTGAGTAACAATGAGGCTTTTACACCATCCAAACATCATTTAACATCATTTTCTATCGGATATAGCGGTCGCCATGTTGGGTCTTCAGAACAAAGTCAGCAAAGGTTACAATACAAGTGTGCGGAATCGAGAGTCATGATCTTGGGGTTCAATTTACGACTCTTGTCACTTGTTATCTATATAAGCCGAACTGAAACATTGGCCTTACAAGGCGACACGTTAATAAAGCCAAATTGATCCTTTTGCTTATAAACATAAAAAAACAGGAAAATAAATAAATAAATAACGTTCGAAATTTAGCGTCAAATAATAAAAACGCAAAAAAAAGCGAAAAAATGATTATGGTGCGATTTTTGAATGAAATTTTAACCTTTAAGCGTTTAGAAATGTTAATTTGTGGATTGAAGTAAGATAATGGGGTTTTATACCATGTCCATATCGAGGCGATCAATTCATAGATGATGGAAGAAACCGGAGTACTTGGAGTAAAACACCGATCTTTCGACAAGCGAACTTAAAAACTTTCTGTCCCGAATAGGATTCGAAGCAGGGCGGTGAGATACAACGCGCGCTTTAAGATCACTCAGCAACTGACAAAAAGGCAGACGTGGTATTTTTATAATGAAGTTTTACTAGTTGACATAATCTGTACTTAAAGTTTAATTTCGGCTTAAAAAACTTAAAATGACGGAATCAAGCCCTTTTAAATATACATTTATCTTTTTCAAGTACTACCAAATTTAACAATATATGCAATTAAATTGGGGTGTGGGAGGGGGTAAGAATGAACATGTTTTTGTTGTTCAAAGTTTGATGGACAAAGATGCAATTATATCAATCAGAAAAAATGATTATGCATCAACCCCCTCTCTCCAAAGTAGTTACAATTTAATTCTTTTGCCTTCAATGCGGCATTTTTTCGTTGGGATGCAGTCAATGACTTACATTATTTAACCCTATATCCTATTTTCGGTTACCTGTATGAGATAACGAACTTAATCATTGAAACGCAGAACAAATACTAATCTAAATGGCAGACAGAAACCCCGATCAATTTTCTCGTTCATACTCTCTCTCTCTCTCTCTCTCTCTCTCTCTCTCTCTCTGGTTTTGCAAAACTGTCACGTATTTTAATAATGTGATTCTTCACGTCCTTTCCCTTATTTGTTAAATTTTAATTATCTGTAAGACTATGAAATCTCTCTCTCTCTCTCTCTCTCTCTCTTTCTCTCTCTCTCTCAGGGTTTGCAAATCTGGTAAAACTGTTACGTATAATATTGATGTGATTATTTAAGTCTACCAATTTATTTATACAATTTGCGTGATTACGAAATCGACATTGACAGAGAACCAACATCCTCACAGTTTGATATCAAATGCGAGTGTCTAACCTACTATCTCGCCCGTCTACTATAGCTGTCTACTTACGGAGGAGCGATGGCGAATCGTAAGTATTCTTTTGATATTTGTGTTCTTTGTATATCATTTAAAAACACAATATCTATTAAATATGCCTTTTTCTTAGCGTGTTTAAGTGCAAAAGAAATGCAAAATGTTGTAAAAAATATAAATTGGTACTGTAAGGTGAAAATAGCTTTTATGTTAGTATCTATGCACTGAGATAATTTTATATACTTTCTGAGGTAAGTAGGTCATGTGGGGTCAAAGTGTTACAGGATTATTATTAGTATATTATTATTATTTATTGAGATGTACATCTGGCTATATAGACCACACAAGTTAATTAAAATCTGTAAAATGCATAAACAGTTTTGACGTGCTTTAATGTACCCACGTACATGTATATTTTCGGCAAAAAAATAAGATGTTTTCATGTGTGTATATATAATACTGGGGGCAATAAGAAACATTTTAATGTCGACGAGTGTTATTTCGCCATCAATTTCAATCTCTCTCTCTCTCTCTGAAGAATCGCAATGTATGATCACAGCATGTATGCGTTCGTGTCAAGAACCACAATGTCTGTATGTGTCTGTGGTATAAGCACTGTGTTAAGCACACATGCACAAACACACACACACACACACACACACACACACACACACACACACACACTATATATATTATTGTGTGTGTGTGTGTGTGTGTGTGTGTGTGTGTGTGTGTGTGTGTGTGTGACCGTCGGTGCGTGTGTTTTAACAGTGTAGCGAGGACAAGTGAGATAAATAGCTGTGACAATTTAATGTTCCTTTATCTTTTACCTGAGTTTTTTTAATGTCGGGAATTTTTTTCGTTGGGACAAAGTCACCTGACATAGCCCTTATCTATTGTAAATATCGGTTTAAAACTTATCTGAGGCGACTGATTTGACCCCAAAATCGTTGGTGGTATCCCCACTAATGCGATCACGGAGCAAATAATTTAAAAAAAAGGTATATGACAGATATTACTGCGAGATATTATTTTAACTTTTGTACAGTTATAATAAAAAACAAACATACTAATCCTGGTGATCCATGTTCGAATCACAATGCAGAAGCAAAGTAAAAACTTTGGAACTGACAAGTTAGGTTAGACACGTGAACTTCCACCAGGGAAGTGAGGCCGGGTTCTCCGGAAGGGTAAGCGCCTCCAGTCCTGTTTAGCTAGCTACACCCGCCACAAAATTGTGTGAAAGGAACATAGGGCTATGGGACGTCAAATATATTACATCCAGGGTAGACATCAAACTTATCAACAATAATGTGATGACGGCCATAAAACTTTTTGAGGACCTTGATTAGCGTAGGCTTGCAATATCCCAAAAAGTTGGAGACTTCCCTGTACTTTTTTCTGGTTTGTGTTTGCACTTTTGTAATGTCCAGAATGCTTGCAGCAACGCGCTTGTTTTTATCCCCTTTATTTAATTTTGTAGGCTTAAGGATAGCACTGGCTCAGATGCTGGTGTCCGGTACAAAGTCACTGGATCTGAAGAAAGCCGAGACGTTGGTCGGAGAAGCAGCCAGAAATGGAGCTAAGCTTGTGACACTTCCGGTAATACAGACATTTTAGTTTGAAGCCTAATCCTGTATTTGGCGTTATATATATTCGCGTTCCTTTCATTCTCATTTTTATGTTTAAGTACCCATCCTGCACATTGCTATGAACGCTCTACAAAGGTATACAATTCTGTCAGTTCATGTTTAACTGGTGACGTTTTGATATAAGTGAAATAAGTTCTTGACTGGGACGCTCTACAAAGGTATAAAAGTATGTCAGTTTATGTTTAACTGGTGACGTTTTGATATAAGTGAAATAAGTTCTTGACTGGGACGCTCTACAAAGGTATAAAAGTATGTCAGTTTATGTTTAACTGGTGACGTTTTGATATAAGTGAAATAAGTTCTTGACTGGGACGCTCTACAAAGGTATAAAAGTATGTCAGTTTATGTTTAACTGGTGACGTTTTGATATAAGTGAAATAAGTTCTTGACTGGGACGCTCTACAAAGGTATAAAAGTATGTCAGTTTATGTTTAACTGGTGACGTTTTGATATAAGTGAAATAAGTTCTTGACTGGGACGCTCTACAAAGGTATAAAAGTCAGTCAGTTTATGTTTAACTGGTGACGTTTTGATATAAGTGAAATAAGTTCTTGACTGGGACGCTCTACAAAGGTATAAAAGTCAGTCAGTTTATGTTTAACTGGTGACGTTTTGATATAAGTGAAATAAGTTCTTGACTGGGACGCTCTACAAAGGTATAAAAGTATGTCAGTTTATGTTTAATTGATGACGTATAAGTGAAATAAGTTCTTGACTGGGACGTAAAACTCTATTCAATAAATCGATGGAATCAAACAAGAAATTACAAGCTATTTAGTTTGCACTATTTAGTATAGTTTTGGACCAAGTTGTTGGAAGCTTGATTAGTTTAACCAGTGATTAGCTGAAAATTAAAACATGAATAAAATCAAAATATCACTATCGAATTGATATTTTTATTATAATGTGCTTTAGTTTGATGGAATGTTTTATTCATTTTCGACATTTCAACTTTAACTTCACAATATATATATGAAATTACGCTAAAGTCAAATTTTGACTAATCAATTGATTAAACTAATCAAGCTTTGAACAACTGACCACATGTTTGTGAAGATGTTTACATTAAACATCTTTTTAAATATTATATATTTTTATATAGGAATATTTCACATGTCTAATGGACCCTGTACCAATTGTAGCAGCCAGAGAAAGAATACCAGGTCCAACCTCAGAATGTATGTCAGATTTAGCCAAGAAACACAAAATATTCCTGGCAGCAGGTAATATATCATCAAATCTTACCATCTATTGGCTATTATATAACTCAAACAAACATCGTTAGTAACTGATATCAGTTCAGTTATGCCTGTTGTACCAGGGAGGTACATAGACCACTGATAACACTCCTCCATCTGGTTCTATTCTGTGCTAGTCTGACCAGGTCTTGCCATTTGTATCACTCTCTGTCATTTCTGTTTGCAAGTTTCTTCACCAGGTGTTTCTTGGCCTTCCGACTTTTGTTTTCCCTTGAGGATTCCACTGCAGCGCTAGTCGTGGATTTTCACAGTGCGTGTCCTGTGTTAGTAGTATAGTTTAAGCAAAATCTTGCCTTGTTGAACTGTGCTGATGTGACAATCTATAAAAAGCGCTAACGTTAGTTGTCTCGGGGTAACACGTGGAAATGTTATAGAAGGTTTGGGGTGATCCTAATGGGAGGGTACCATACCTCGACCTCGAATATCGCAACTATTTTATACCTAGAAAGTGCTTTAATTTCCCTACATCCGTTTCACTCCCCAATTCCTACAACGTCTCCTCACGTTAGCACTGTTTATAAATTGGCACAGCAGTGCAATTCAACAATGCAAAACAAATTTTGCTTACGTAATACTCTTACCATTTCCACGAATTGTTACCAAAACCAATTATTTCATATTTCACTATTTATAAATACGTGGCAAAAAAGGAATTAGTATAAATTATCAGAATTAATTTAATTATTTTCTAATTTCATTACCCTTCCGGAGCACCCAGCCTCTGGTGGAAGTTCACGTGTCTAACCTAACTTGTCAGTTTCTCGGTTTTTACTTTGATTCTGGATTATGATTCGGACATGGATTAATATGTTTGTTTTTGATTTAAAATATTTCAGGATCAATTCCAGAAGAAATAGATGGCACAGACAAATTGTATAACACGTGTTCTATATTTAATCCAGAAGGCAAGATTATAGCACAGCATAGAAAGGTGAAGTTTATTTTACACGTTATTTAGAATCGTTTTTATTTTGTGATTTTTTTCCTCATAAACCAAACAGACTATTACGGTAGGTCGTTGTTTCGATCCCCAGTCGAAAATGACAGAACCAAATTTAGATATTGGTAGTGGCTGTTTTTTCCCAAGCATTTGGCACTTAGAAATGAAATTCACGGGGTCTTTAGAAAAAAAATTCTTAAACCGAATGCTCCGTGTCATGACATGCGTGGCACGTTAAAGAACCTTCACTACACATTGCCTGAGCGCAATGAAAAAGTAAAAACAATTCCACTTTTAGCTGGTGATATCTCGATGTAAGTGAAATATCAAGCAATCAATCAATCAACTGTGTCACAGGGATATTGCCTTGAATAGTATT
Source organism: Anadara kagoshimensis (assembly GCA_021292105.1). Lineage (NCBI taxonomy): Eukaryota > Metazoa > Mollusca > Bivalvia > Arcoida > Arcidae > Anadara > Anadara kagoshimensis. The sequence goes on along the minus strand of CM037872.1, from coordinate 39,860,883 downwards.
TTAAGTTGTAGAATTTACCATTTGAATTTCATATTGTTATCACGTTTGAGTCCCTTTCATTCTCACCCCAATGTTCTACTTAGCTGTAAATTTAATACTTCGCTCGCTGTATATTTCAGATGCATTTATTTGATGTTGACCTAGGACCACACTTAAACATCACCGAGTCATCTGTTAATTTACATGGAAAAGATTTTACTGTCTTCGACACAGGTATATATATATATATATATATATATATATATATATATGGTCAAACAAGCATATTGCAATTTATTTGTTGAATGTAGTTGTAGCATCAGTAATTCAATATGCACTTATTTCCACGAATTTTGACGTCATAAAGTATTTTTCTTTTATTTTTTTGTTTTCATTCGATTTAGGGACCTCGGTTGCCGAGTGGTCTAAAGCGCGCACCTATCACCACCTAGTTCGAATTTCACCCCATACACATCTTATTTTGACCGGTCGAAAGTTAACACTGAGCTAACGAAAAGGAGGCGAAGCTCGACCGATTAATGGATATAAAGTGGCCGAAAATCTTCCGAAAGATAGAAGGTACTAGATGAAAGTACCGAAAATCTGCTAAAAGATAGAAGGTACTAGATGAAAGTACCGAAAATCTGCTAAAAGATAGAAAGCAAGTGCCGAAAATCTGCTGAAAGATAGAAAGCAAGTGCCAAAAATCTGCTGAAAGACAGAAAGCAAGTGCCGAAAATCTGCTGAAAGATAGAAAGCAAGTGCCGAAAATCTGCTGAAAGATAGAAAGCAAGTGCCAAAAATCTGCTGAAAGATAGAAAGCAAGTGCCAAAAATCTGCTGAAAGACAGAAAGCAAGTGCCGAAAATCTGCTGAAAGATAGAAAGCAAGTGCCGAAAATCTGCTGAAAGATAGAAAGCAAGTGCCAAAAATCTGCTGAAAGATAGAAAGCAAGTGCCGAAAATCTGCTGAAAGATAGAAAGCAAGTGCCGAAAATCTGCTGAAAGACAGAAAGCAAGTGCCGAAAATCTGCTGAAAGATAGAAAGCAAGTGCCGAAAATCTGCTGAAAGATAGAAAGCAAGTGCCAAAAATCTGCTGAAAGATAGTGCCGAAAATCTGCTGAAAGATAGAAAGCAAGTGCCGAAAACCTGCTTTAGTATAACTGAATAGATTCGACACTAATATCTTAGCTTACTGTTAAAATTTCGCCAGATCTGTACTCTACAGTATTTTGAATTTTTGTGACTGCTAAATAGACCATTCTAAAGATCCAACAGAAGAAATGAAGATTTAATTCCAACCCTTCCATTTATAGAGATTAATAGCTCCCGACTGTTCATTTGTAAAATACCAACATTTATAGAGGGAATCAATAAACAGCAGTACACTTCTAGGAGAAGAAATCGATAAGTTAAGTCATCATCTGTATTGAAGGAAGCAGAGATAGTGATGAAGATTGTATGAAAACGTCTTCTTATGAAGTAATAGGGTATAAACGTATCTTGTTAAAATCGTTATACGATTTATAATGAATCTGATAATTGAATTAGGACATATCAAATAATTGAATTAGATTACAATGTATTGGCATACCTTGTGAAGAAGACTATAGGGTATATTGATTGATTAACTGAAGGGGGTTTTACGTCCCAGTCAAAAATACTCCATTTATACCCAGACATCATTTAATTTAGGTGAAGTGGGATAAATTTTGCCCTTTGCGTTACGTTTAATACAAGAAGGTTGTTAAACGTACCACACCTGTCGAGACACGGGCTTAGGGTTTTAAGGTCTCTTCCGAACGACCCCGTGACTTTCATTTCAAAATGTCGAGTGGTTGGCAAAAGAACAATGACTACCTTCTTTAAGTCTTGCCAAGACACGGGTTGGGTTCAAACCTCCGACCTCACACTACGTATTGGTTCTATTGACTATATAGTACAGACCTATCGAAAGTCTAACACTTGGCTAACGAATTAATGCAGGCCGAATCAATAGCTCATCTCGGCCCTTCGTTTACCATATCTCTGTAGCTGCATTTTATCTCTCGGTAGCTTTTTGGACACTGGCCACTCATATTTCAGTCACTTTGCAACTGAGGTTCAACTTCTTTTCGTTAACTCCGTGTTCCGTGTTAAACTTTTGACAGATCTGTACTTTATGATGCATCCGCTAATTGAATGACAAGGATATCTTACACTTGAATTAGATCACCTTAATTTGATCATTTTGTCAATAGCATCTATCTCAGTGAGCTTGAAATAAAAGATACGATTGATTCTTCAAGTTCTGATTTATATTTAGACTGATACCTCAATTATAACACGAAGTTGTATGACAAACGTGATGACGATAATTATTGTCAATTTTCTTTTTCTATAGCAGCAATGTACCTGCTTCTCCTCTTCTTGTGGTGTATTTGTTCACAGTTAATTTTACGCTAAGATAGAGCATGTTTTCACTACTGGAACTTTAAACAACGAAGCAAGCCGTAAAAAGTTTCACAAATATTGTTGATAAGTATCATGCTTTTGACGCCTCTTTTTTAAAAATTATCCTGGATTATTTGACGTCCCATAGTCCAAGTTCCTTTGATTCTCAATATTGATTTCACACGTGACAGTTCCTGGCCTCGCTTCAGTGGTTGAAGTTCACGAATTTAACAATTTCCAGTTTTAAAAATTTTACTTTGCTTTTGAGATTGTGATTTAGACATGCACCGGTTTGGTTTTGATTGTGTTGTAGCCTTAGTTACATTGACTGTTGTCACGAACAGTTTCCGTTTCTAATGTAGAAATCAATATAAACACAATATAACAATTGCATAATCTGGTTATTTATCAATTTCTGATACAAATACTTTCTTTTTCAGGTGTATGTAAAGTTGGTATTGGTATATGTTTAGACTTAAGATATCCAGAATTTTCTAGAATAAATTGTCAACAAGGTATGTATTCTTTATATTCCATGAAAGAAATCGACATTTTTGTTGTAGCTCCAGAACAAGTTAACCCCTTAGTCACACTAAACCTCGACATGATGCCCTTCAATGACTTTGCCATCTAAATTATCGTCAAAGTATTGTTAACACAATGAATTGCCGTCATCACAATATTGTTGAGAAGTATGATGTCTCTGTATTCAATTCAAAATTATCCTGGATATATTTGACGTCCCATAGTTTCATGTTACTTCCGTTCTCAAATTTGATTACACACCTAGCGGATGTAGCTAGCTAAACAGGAGGTGTTATCCTTCCAGAGCATCCGGTCTCACCGCAATAAACTAGACGGCCGTTTCGGAATACATTTCCTCATCAGTAGTGCTGAAACAATTTTTTTCAAGGATTTGAAAATATATCTTAAGGACAAAAATATATTTGATTAAATTTAGGTGAGGAAATACTTTGCATGAGGAAATGAAATTCACCTTAGTTTTTGAGAAATTTCAGAATTAGCAGCAAAATTAGACAGAAGAATATTTTTGACAATACAAAAATATTGGTTATTGAGTTCATGATGTTTTCGGTTATACTAAGAATAGCTGAGATGGCAAAGTTACACGACAATCTTCTGTTAATTGATTTCACGGATTTAGATATTTGCCGGAATACTTGGCGTATAGTGTCATTAAATACACATTAATTTGACTTATGCTTTATCAAAAACCTCGTGATATTGATTTTCGTCATTTAATGCCAACTACAAACCACATTTATTTCCGTAATCACTACCACAATGTTAAGAAATGCAAATAACTCCACATCAAATGTTCAAGACCATCATTAGATTATACAGTACAGACCTGTCGAAAGTTTAACACCGAACTATCGAAAACGAAAAGCGAAAATTGACCGAGTGGCTGAGATATGGGGTAGCTAATGACCGAAAAGCTGCCGAAAGATAGATAACAACTGCCGAGATGTACAGACAAAGACAGCTACTGTTAATTGGGAATTTTTCGAGAGCGTTTTATTTTGGCGTTAAGTCGCGATCACACGGAAATGAAAAGACGCTAATAAATATTAAAGTGCGTTCACGATGAATTTAGATGACGCGAAAATTTCCCAATCTACAATATGAAATCTCGACCTTTTGCTAGCTAAATCTTGTCAGCTCATTCTGTATCTTCTACCTATCTCACAGCAGCTTTTTTGGTCAGTAACCATCCATATCGAGGCCACTTAACAGCGCAATTCAATTCCTTTTTGTTATCACAGTGTTGAGGTTTCAATTAGTCTGTACTAAAGGTAACGAAGGGTTGATTTGAATCGTTGATTCAGCATTAATTCGTTAGCTTAGTATATAACTTCCGACAGGTATGTACTGTACAGTAAAACTCCATTATAAACTATCTGAACAACCACAAAATTATAGCTGTGAATCTGTAGTGATAAATGTGACATTGCCAGGGTTTTAAAATCGTAAAATATCACGGAATGTCTTTAACTTAGTAAATGTTAGATCAGCTCAAGTCAGCTTGAAGTTTGAAGAGAATTTGTGATTGAATTTAGTGATCGTTATTATAGCGTCAGAAGAAGATTAAATTTTCTATCTTAGGTTAATTTGGTGTAAATTGAATATGGAATGAAATCTTGAAGTCGAACGCGATTCTATCTTGGGTTAATATGATGTGAATTGGATGTGGCATAAAATCCAAGGTGACTTTGTGGTAAATGCAAGGGAGATAACTTGGTATTGATTCATTATAACGGTTTAAAAAGACTAAATAATTTTATCTTGGATTAATGTGTTTTAATTGAAACCGATATGAAATCCAAGGTAACTTTACCAAGGTTGTAAATGCACGGTAGATAACTGGGTAATATATTTATGTATTCTGAAATGACGTCGAATTGGTACGGATACCGTATTAAATAGAATTTATATACATCTTTGTATTTTTGTGGGTTCTTTCATGTTATGTTTCGTAGTGTATTCTGGGTGGTATTTTTTTAAACACTTTCCGTTCTTTTTACAATTTAAGATATTCTGCAATTGTTTTCTAATGCGGTTATGAACCGATGAAAAACGGAATTTCAAGTTAGCTTTAAGAAAGATTTATTAATATGATTAGTGTCTTTGTTTTTTAATCTAACCTGTTTCAATTTTGCACTACTAGACTGACGTTTCGGAATAATATTCCACGCCATTATTGCTCCGACCAAAATTGTGGCAATTGAAATATGTTTAAGAAGTGGAAATCAAAACCAAACATACTAATCCATGTCCAAATCATAATCCAGAATCAAAGTAAAAACTTTGGAACTTACAAGTTAGGTTAGACACGTGAACTTCCACCAGGGAAGTGAGCACCTCCTTTTTAGCTAGCTACACCCGTCACATGTGTAATCAAAATTGTGTGAAAGGAACATGGAACTATGAGACGTCAAATATATCCAGGGCAATCCTGGACGCAGAGACATCAAACTTATCAACAATACATGTATTGTGATGACGGCCATAAAACATTTTTAGAGCATTGATAAGCCTAGGCTTGCAATATCCCTGAGTCAACAATCTATTTGGAAGCAGCCTACTTCGTTGTACAAATGAGAAAAATAGAAGGACCGACATGGGTTTCACCAAATATACCTAAGGCAATGATACTTTTAACGATTAAGCATACCTTTGTTTAATGATGTTATGTTACAAATTATTATTTATTTTTCGTAAATGCAAGAATTTCAATATCGTGGCCGGCAATACGTCAATTATTTCGCAAATAAAAGAATTCACTATTTTACACAATTTTATTAAATCATTATTCTTTATTCTAGGTGCCAAACTTCTTTTGTTTACGGGAGCTTTTAGTGCCAGGAAGACGGGTCCAGCACATTGGGAAGTATTACAGCGTGCACGTGCCATTGATAACCAGACGTACGTAGCGGCCGTGTCGCCAGCCGTAGACGAGACACAACCATACGTACCCTGGGGACATAGTACTATTGTGAACCCTTGGTACGTTATTGTGCTTTTATTGTATTGGTTAGGCCCATGTTTATTGTTTGTTGTTGATAGTTTGTATCCTGTGTAATTAGCTCAAAATTTTGTTATGTAATTCTACACCCTACCATATTTCTTCAATGTGATGGAGAACTAATTTTAACCCAGGATTATAAGGGTCTTGAAAAAGACTGATAGCATCATCAAAATATTTTTGATAAGTATGATATCTGGGAATCCAAAATTGTTCTGGATATATTTGACATCCCATAGTTCCATGTTCTGTTAATTCTCAATTTTAATTAAACACATTGGGATGTAACTTAAAAACAGGAGATGTTTACCCTTTCAGAAAACACACCCAAACTTCCGTAGTAGAAAAATGTTCATTTGTTGACTCTTTGTAGTTTTCAAAGTTTTTACTTTCCTTTTGGGTTGTGATTTGAACACGGATCTGTTTATTTAAGTTCAAATTATAATCTCAAGCAAAGTAAAACCCCGAACAGACAAACACGCCCTCTTCCATAAGGGAAACGAGTCCGGGTGCTCCGGAATGGCAAGCATCACCGACCATCAAGCTACACCTGCAACGTGTGAAATCATAATTGAGAATGATAGGAACATGGATCGATGGGACATCAAATATATCCAGGGTAATCCTGGACACAGATTTAATACCGATTTTGGATACATAGACATCATACTTACCAACAATGACCATTAAACGTGTTGATGGTCATTGTATACATACATGGATTAAAGTGTACATCTTTGTCTTTGATCCAACATGCTATACTGTCAAACCTAATATTTAAAAATGTTAAACCCCGCTCTCCATAGAAAGAGGGGGTATTTAATTCGAACATTCGTCAATTCACACACCAATATAGCACTAGTTTACGAAACTTTCAAAGTATCAATATTGTAAGGAGATGCAACTTTCATTGACCCGAGATGATTTGCTTAATTTCGTGAGAGTTACGACCCTTTGAACATAAGTACCTACTGTCTGGGTTCTAATTCACATTAATTGCATAATTTGCTTGATCATTGCATAATAATTCATATTTTTCTGCAAATAAAACTCGGCAAGTTTATAAGAATTGTAAATGAGAGGATGGGTCATCCGAGTCCACAAGAATCAAATTCAGTTATGCCATCCAGTCTATAATCAGCTATCATGAAACTAAGACATTTCTTTACTGTATTAGCTAAAGGCTAAAGATGTGTTCATGACAATAAAGAATAAGTCATCAGATATATATTATATATATATATATATATATATATATATATATATATATATATATATATATATATATATATATATCAAAAACAAACATACTAATCCATGTCCGAATCACAATCCAGAAACTAAGTCAAATCCATGGAACTGACAAGTTATGTTAGACACGTGAAATCCATAAGGAAGTGAGGCTCTGCAAGGGTAAGCACCTCCTGTTAAGCTAGATACATCGTATATATGTTGTTCTTTTTTTTCTTGTGTTAAAGGGGAGAAGTAATAGCCAAAGCAGATAAAGATGAAGAAATTATATATGGTGATATAGGTAAGCTTGGTTACAGAATGTTCAATGTCTTAACTTGATCTTAAAATGTCATATGTACATAAATGATAAAATGTTCAGTTTAAAAAAGAGCTACAATGTTGAATGTCATAACATGCACTTTTAAAAACTGGCCGTCTAGTGCTGTAAAATTAAAACGGGTATAATATGTAATTTAAACAACTAAGCCGGTATCTCTGGTGGTAGCTGTTGCACCGAGGATATCACAAACTCAGTAGGCAATAATTGTGTATTATTGTCAGAAATATACTATTGCTTAAATTTGCTGCTAGTTAAAATTTGAAATGTCTTATTTCTAAGGTATACTCCCTCATGCAAAGTATTTCCTTAGCTTAATTTGGTAAATATATATTTTGGACATTTGGGTATCTTTTTAATTTCTTAAAAACAATTTTGGTTTAAGAATTACTGATGAGGAATTTTATTCCGAAATGGCTGTCTAGTGCTGTAAACTTAAAACTGGTATTATATGTAAAGTTTGAGTTAAGGTATTAAATAATTTAGTTTAGTTTTGTATGTAGGTGAAGATATTTTTAAAATGTTTAATTCCATAGCTTGAACTTTATAATTATCCTGCGAGTAGAAATGTTTAAATTTTAAATATGAAAGAGGTAAAAATATCCTAAATACAAAAGGTTATAACATTGAAATTAAAATATTAAAAACAGAATATTTTACAATTATGGCATATTTGACTTTTTAAACATTCTAGCTCATTTTATACTATGCATTTAAATATAACTTATAAAAAGTCATTGAAAATGATACAAATTTATTTTAACAATTCATTATTTAAATTTCATAACTTTCATAACATATATCCTGCATATAAAACTATTAAAATGATCACTTTGATAATAAATTCGTTTAGTCGGGCATTAGTTGGGTACAATTCAAACAAACATACCATTCCATGTTTAAACCACAATACCAAAGCAAAGAAAAAACAAACATACCAATCCATGTCCAAACAAAATCCCAAAGCAAAGCAAAAACTTTGAAAACTGGTTAAGTTAAACACATGTACTTCCACCAGGGAAGTGAGGTCGAGTGCCCTTGAAGGTTAAACGTCTCCTGTTTAGCTAGCTACACCCGCCACGTGTACAATAAAAATTAGGACTCAAATACATATACGGTAATTTTGGATACAGAGACATGATACTTATCAACAATACTGCGATGACAGCCATAACGGTTTTTGAGGGCATTGATAAGCCTTAAAATATCCTTTTGTAAACAATTTATTTGAAAGCAGTATGCATCGTTGTATCAAAAACAAACATACTAATCCATGTCCGAATCACAATTCAGAAGCAAGTAAAACTTTGAAACTCACAAGTTAGATTAGACACATGAACTTCTACCAGGTGCTCTGGAAGGGTAAGCACCTGAAGTGGGAACAAGCTGTACCATAGAGTATTTATTTTACAATTTTTGATCAATAGTGAGTATTCAGACAGTATCCGGATTCATAAAAAGTTCTTTTCTATCCTTTTGCTTAAATTAATATTGAAATTTTGAAATCTAAATAATTTGATACTCAAAACATTAAGTTGTATTGTTATTTATTATTGCAAGCTACATAAAACGCATCCACAACGAGCCAACCAAGAACACAGTTTGCTAACATTGAATATTTTTTAATTTTAGATCTAGATTATATGGATGAAGTTAGGCGACAACTTCCACTTGATAAACTTAGACGGGATGACCTATATAGGACTTGTCAACTATGATGTTAGTTTATCTTAAATCGAAGTAACGCGTTTTTCATGACGTATGCAGTATTTGTTAACTATGATGTAATCTTTAATCGAAGTAACACATATTTGATGACGTATGCAGAACATGTCAACTATGTCACAGTTAATCTTAAATCGAAGTAACGCACATTTTATGAAGTATGTAGCACCTGTCAACTTTGATGTCACAGATCATTTCAAATCGAAGTAATAGTAATACACATTTCATGACGTATGCAGAACCTGTCAACTATGATACAGATCCTCTTAAATTGAAGTAACGCACATTTCGTGACGTATGCAAAACCTGTTAATTATGATGTCACAGGTCGGATCTTACATTTGATGACGTATACAGAAGATGTCATAGAGGTTACTGAGGCGAAATGACTTATTCAGAACGAGTGCGGAGAATGAAACTTTCATCAACATAAACAATTATATGGCTACATGTGTCAAATATTTTTTTTTGGAAAATATGAAACTCCCATATTTAAAAGGCCATCTGCTTCTAGAAGACCAAAATAATTTCGACCAGTATGTACACATCGCTTGTAAACAGCTTTATCTTGATGGCCTAATAGGCTATAAATTCTTAAAAAGAGAAAGAAAATGAGCTAAGCACGAGTCGTCGCAATAAATTCAAAACTATTGAGATGTTTATCTATAATCAATTATGGAAAGTCTTAAATATGGCACAATGCGCCCTTTACCACAAGTTAATGGACGCTCCTAACAACAATGAGGTATTGTAAAGAATAACATTTTTGATCCTAGTTTTTAGCTCACCTGACCGAAGGTCATGTGAGCTTATGGCATAGCGCAGCGTGTGTATGTGCGTGCGTGTGTGCGTGTGTGCGTGCGTCGTTAACACCTATTTTCGACTTCTCCTCTGAAACTACTGGACAGTTTTTAATGAAACTTTGTCAGAAGTATATATGGGCAGGTGCAATTCAGATTTGTTCGTGGCGTTGCTATGGCTACCATAATTAGGTCAAGGTGACCTAGGGGTGCAAAAATCTTAAAAAATCTTCTTCTCCGAAAGTACTGATTGGAGAAAAAATCTGATGTGATATTTAGCTTCTCTAGGGTCTTAAGCCTATAGTTTGTTCATTTTGTGAAATTCTGATAAAAAATAGGTTACGCGTTTTTGCGTTTAATTTTGAAAAAATCGTAAAATAGCTTCAAAATGTTATAACGTGACTATTTGACCAGATAATGACATGGGGTTTTCAGTTTTGACATCTTCTTGTTAGTATCTTCAAAATGAGGTCAAGATCAATTGTGAAGGTCGTGACCTAATTTTTTTTACCTCTGATTATAATTATTATCTCGAAAACTATAAACTTTTTGTATAGGCATGTATATTAGAATGTTGTAGGTATTGATACAACGATCATTTTGATGTATAGAAAAAGGTCATGGGTTCAAAGGTCAAGGTCACAGATGCGAAACAATACCGAAATGGTTAATTATCTCGAAAACTATAAACATTTTGTATAGGCATGTATATTAAGCCTTGGTCACAACCCGCCGTACGTGCAAGTGCGTGCTGTCTACGTGTAAAAACGTGTGGGAAATTTGGCGATCCGTACGTGGCAAGTACGGCCTCCGTGCGTTTTGGTGAATACGCAGGAGAACGCAGACACGACGTAGCACTTTTAGTGCATGCAGAACTTTCTCTGCGTGCAAGCTGCGTTCGCATTACAGATTCACGGCAGTACGTGTGACGTGCGTGCCCTGCACAGCCAACGACCCCACAACGCACTGACGCCGTGAGTCACGTTCATTGTATTTGCACGCACTTACAACGTACGAGTGAGTAAGGAAAGCGTGCGTCAGCTGCATGTGTACGTACGGCCTCCGTACGACAACGTGGCAATCGCACGGAGATTGTACGTGGTAAGCACGATACACGCACGCACAACTCACTTACCACGTGCGCAACGTATGCTGAAAGCCGCCGCCCACGACGTACGTCCTCCCTGCGCTTGCCACTCCCTACTCACGTTTTCAGAAAAACGTGGTGCCCGTGGCGTCCGCAGAAAACGTACGAACAATAAACACGCACGGCGGGTTGTGACCATAGCTTTAGAGTGTTGTAGGTATTGATACAATGATCATTTTGATGTATAGAAAAAGGTCATGGGTTCAAAGGTCAAGGTCACAGATGTGAAACATTACTGAAATGGTTAATAATCTCGCAAACTATAACCTTTTTGTATAGGCATGTATATTAGATTGTTGTAGGTATTTATACAATGATCATTTTGATGTATAGAGAAAGGTCATGGGTTCAAAGGTCAAGGTCACAGATGCAAATCAATACCGAAATGGTTAATTATCTCGGAAACTATAAACTTTTTGTATAGGCATATATATAAGAATGTTGTAGGTATTGATACAACGATCATTTTAATGTATAGAAAAAGGTCATGGGTTCAAAGGTCAAGGTCACAGATGCGAATCAATACCGAAATTGTTAATTATCTCAAAAACTATAAACTTTTTGTATAGGCATATATATTAGAATGTTGTAGGTATTGATACAACGATCATTTTGATGTAAAGAAAAAGGTTATGGGTTCAAAGGTCAAGGTCACAGATGCGAAACAATACCGAAATGGTTAATTATCTCAAAAACTATAAACTTTTTGTATAGGGATGTATATTAGAATGTTGTAGGTATTGATACAACGATTATTTTGATATATAGAAAAAGGTCATGGGTTCAAAGGTCAAGGTCACAGATGCGAAACAATACTGAAATGGTAAATTATCTCAAAAACTATAATCTTTTTGTACAGACACGTATGTAGGTATTGATACAATGGTTATCATGATGTATAGAAAAAAGTCATTGGGATTTAGTATTTATGTTTTCTTTAAATCTATCAGCTAGCCATTAGTTATCAGGTGAGCGTATCAGGCCTATGGGCCTCTTGTTTAAAGGATAAAATGTCTTTTCGAATTATTGCCGTATTATTAACTGCTGGCAAATCTGAAATACGTTATGTACTGTTCTTTTAAAGGAAATGTGAACCATCATGGCTTTTTTGATGTATGTGTTTGTTCGCTAGATTATTTTGTCTCTTTGGATATATATATACTTTTACTGCATCAGACTCTGCTTTCATTGTTAATGTTAAACTTACTGGCTTATTGGACACCCTCTATAAAATTTAGGATTTTTAAGCATTTCAAGTTTTCTTGTTTAAAGCAATGATGGATTTCGAAAGATTCGTTTTTTTAAAATATTCAGAATATGCTCTTTTGAATTTTGAGTTAACTTCTAGGATAAGCTTTTAAAAAAAGAAAACATTTATGAAATGTGATATTGAATTGTTTCGGTTAAAATATTTTGAAATATAAATGATCATGTTCAATGGATATTTGAAGGCCAATCGGTGGATTTTTCCTTTAAAATATCCAGGATATTCATAACATAAATTTTGCGTTAAATTATGCAAAAATGACAAGGCTTCTTGAAATATGACATTAAACTGTTTCCTTCGATAAAAACCTGTGGAAGTGTGTTTACTCCTTTCGTCTTGTATAGTACAATGTTACATGGCTATACAGTCTAACCTGCCTTAAGGGCCGTCTCTATTTATGGGCCAGTAAAATTTTATCTACATTGCTCTTTATTCTTGTTATTTCAGTCTCTATTTAAGGACCACCTGCCCATTAAGCCACCTTTACTGGTTCCCCTGGGTGGCCTTTATAGACAGGTTTGATTGTATATAAGGACCACCTGCCCATTAAGCCACCTTTACTGGTTCCCCTGGGTGGCCTTTATAGACAGGTTTGATTGTATATAAGGACCACCTGCCCATTAAGCCACCTTTACTGGTTCCCCTGGGTGGTCTTTATAGACAGGTTTGATTGTATATAAGGACCACCTGCCCATTAAGCCACCTTTACTGGTTCCCCTGGGTGGTCTTTATAGACAGGTTTGATTGTATATAAGGACCACCTGCCCATTAAGCCACCTTTACTGGTTCCCCTGGGTGGCCTTTATAGACAGGTTTGATTGTATGTAAGGACCACCTGCCCATTAAGCCACCTTTACTGGTTCCCCTGGGTGGCCTTTATAGACAGGTTTGATTGTATATAAGGACCATCTGCCCATTAAGCCACCTTTACTGGTTCCCCTGGGTGGCCTTTATAGACAGGTTTGACTGTAGATCTATAGTTTGTTGCTTAGTATTAAGTTATTTCATGATGTAATAAAATTGGCTGTGACGGATTATATGTATAATAGTATTTGACCAGTCGTCTTATCTACATGTATATTTAATATGCACTCTCATAAACATTGTAATCTATGTATCATTTTTGTTATTTTGTCTGCAGTTGTAATAAAAAACCTGTAAATTTGCGCGATTTTTCCATTATCTGCTCTGCTAATTACAAGTGTATATAATAATGCGTAAACATGAACATGACTAACAATACACTATACAAATAAAATCCCAAACATTCCATCCATGTCCAAATCACAATTCCAAAATGAAATAAAAAAGTTTGAAAGCTGACAAATTAATTAGAACACATAAACTTTCTTAAGGGAAGTTATGCCGGGTGCTTCGGATAGGTAAGTACTCGCATTCCAGCTAGATAAACCCGCCATGTACGAAATCTAATTTGAGAATGAAAGAAACATGGAACTACAGAACCCATATTTTGATTGTGGTTTTGACCAGTATGTTTGTGTTGAGTGCTAACATGAGGTGTTTTCCCTTCCGGAACACTCGGCCTCGCTTCCCTGTGCTTAAGTGTGTTGATTAATTAATTAAATTTGCCAGTTTTTGAACGGACCCAACTATAACATATACATTGGGGCGAACACTTAATATACACGATAATAGTATAAATACAGTGTATAAAAATGCCACCAGTAAAATACGGGTTTGATAAATGGTTGTGAAATGTTAAAACAGCTTTAGTAATATAAAGGTCACTTGCTGAAACAAATCCCGAAATTGTTTAGGTGAAGTTTCAAAAGTACAAGGACCTTTAAAATATTCAGACATAAACAACTTGTTTCGAATGAATGACCTTGTTTTCTGGTTTATACGGTTTATTATCAGCGTCTGAAGTTAGAGGGAAACAACATTGACCTGTCCGCTTGATCTTTAGATTTAAATATTTATTATGTACGAGTAAATTTATGTATAAAAAACTCAAATGTTGATTTTTTTATATCATAGGGAAACTTGCAAACTTTAAAAATTAACTGCCAATTCTAACACCACCCTTGTATTATGTGGATCAATAAATACGAATTTATTCAATGGAAGGTCAAGCGAACAGGTCAGTGTTGTTTGTCTATAACCTCTCATCAACTCTACATACAAAAACAGCTGTTCTGGTCAGTCACTCAGTAGATGTAAATAAACAAGCTTAGTTGGTTTTAGATACTTCTATATACAAGCGGCATAGAAATTTAGTTTTACCCAATATTTTGGTCAAGATATGTGCATGTTGCTATGAGTTAATCACAAACATACCGGACCATGTTCAAATCACAACCCCAAAACTTAACCAGAAGCATACCAAACCATGTTCAAATCACAATCCAAAAAGTCAACACAACTACACCGGTCCATGTTGAAATCACAATCTCAAAAACCAATGACAACCATACCGTTCCATGTAAAAATCACATTCCCTCAAGTCAATCACAGTCATACCGTTCCATGTTCAAATCACAATACCAAAAGTCAATCACAAACATACCGATACATGTTCATATCCTTATCAAAAAAGTCAACCACAGGCAAAACTCAATACTGGCAAATTAAGTTAAACCAGCAAACTTCCACCAGAGAAGTGAGACCAGTCTCTTATGGAAGGGTAAACACCTGCTAGCTATGTACACCTTTAGCGTGTGGAATGAAAGGAACATGGGACTATAGAACGTCAAATATATCCAGGGTAATTGAAGAGTCATCAGACATTATTTTATTGTGTTGTCGGCCATGATTTAATATAGTCTGGGACAAAGTGAAATTTCAAACGCCTCCATAAAACTACAGGCAATCATTAAAATATTGACATCAATTAGTTGTGAAATAATCACCATCATCATTACCACCAACAACATCATCATCATCATCGTCTCTCTCTCTCTCTCTCAGCAGGTTTGTTAAACCTTCAATAAAATTAAATTATGTAATCATTTCTTTAAGATTACAATACCAATCTAACAGGGATGATCATCGTGTAAATAATTCATGTTTTTTGTGAATGCGTGACCTACTTTATTCTACATCTCACACTTGCCGGGGAATATCAGCAACGCATACAGAGATGGCGAACCGTACGTATATTTATATTAAATTCTGTAAATGAAAAATTCTTAATACATTGGTAATGATATTTTATGTGCGTTTAAAAGGAATGTAAATTATATAGAAGTTGCTGCAAATATGAATTTATTTAAAATATTTATTCTTTGAACGAAAACAGTGCGATATGAAGCTGAGTTGTGCGGAATGGAGTGAAGTAATGATGCTTTACGACCCTCTTAGGTGTGTTAGACTAGGGTTTGTTTAAAACGATCCCGACCGACATTCAAGATGGCCGCCGTTACTATAGATACAATGTAGTAAAAATGTAGCCATTGTGCATTCCATACAAAAAGTAAATATCGGAGATATTGAGTTGAGTTAAGTGGAATGGAGTGGAGTAATGATGTTTTACATCCCTTATAGGTGTGTTAGACTAAGGTTTGTTCAAAACGATCCCGACCGGTCGCCGTTACTATAAGTAGTCAAATGCAAAAGTAGCCATTGTGCATTAAATTTTCAACCGTTTGTTTTTAAAACTTGAAAAAAAACCAGACTAAGGTTTCTTCTAAACGATACCAACCGACATCCAAGATGGCCGCCGTTACTATAAGTAGTTAAAATGCAAAGGTAGCCATTGTGCATTTAATTTTGAACCAATGTTTTTAAAATTTGAAATCAAGAAAGTAAATATCGGAACAATTTAACATATGTCAGAGTTTTACGAGAAAGTTTTCCTTGACACGATTTTTCTCTCTCGTAGCAGGTTTTTAAACCTTCAATTTAATTGAATTACGTAATCATTTCTTTAACTTTACCAAACTGACATTGACTGAGGGGAAGGATGATTATCATTTAAATGCTTCATGTTTTGTGTGAATGACCTACTTCATTCTACATCTCATCTCACATACATTGATATTGACACCTGTTCTTCTCACTGGGGAATATCTGCAAAGCATTAAGAAATGGCGAACCGTACGTATATTTGTGTTAACTATTTTTGGTAAATGAAAAATTTTATACGTTGGTAATGATTTTTTATGAGTATAATTGTGTGCATTTGAATGAAAAACGTAAAGTATATGGAAGTTGCTGTAAATATGAATTTATGTAAAAATATTTATTCTTTGAATGAAAACAGGTAATTTGATCTTAGATAAATATGGCGCATATCTAGGTGTTGGGAAAAATGTGCGATATGGAGCTGAGATGAGTGAAATGGAGTAGAGTAGTTGTGCTTTACGACCCTTTTAGGTGTGTTAGACTAAGGTTTGTTCAAAACGACCCCGACGACATCCAAAATGGCCGCGTTAACTACAGATACAATGTAGTAAAAATGTAGCCATTGTGCATTTAATTTTCAACCGGTGTTTTTTTTTTAAATTTGAAATCAAAAAAGTAAATATCGGAACAACCTTACATTTATAAGAGTTTTACGAGAAAGTTTTTATTGACTCGATTTTCAAGAATTTTGCAAAATTGGG
The DNA here is from genome assembly GCA_021292105.1 of Anadara kagoshimensis. NCBI lineage: Eukaryota > Metazoa > Mollusca > Bivalvia > Arcoida > Arcidae > Anadara > Anadara kagoshimensis. The sequence continues at coordinate 39,843,851 of CM037872.1, read as the reverse complement.
ATTGTGGTTAATTACTTGTGTTTAACTTAATTTGTAGTTTTAAAGTTTTTACTTTGCTTTTGAGATTGTGATTTGGACATGGGTTGGTATGTTTGTTTTTACTTTGCTTTGGGATTGTGATTTGGGCATGGATTGGTATGTTTGTTTTTACTTTGTTTTGGGATTGTGATTTGGGCATGGATTGGTATGTTTGTTTTGACTTTGCTTTGGGGTTGTGTATTGAACATATATTAGTATGTTTGTTTTTACTTTTGTTTGGGATTGTGATTTGAACATATATTAGTATGTTTGTTTTTATTTTTGTTTGGGATTGTGATTTGAACATATATTAGTATGTTTGTTTTTACTTTGTTTTGGGAATGTGATTTGGACATGTATTAGTATCTTTGTTTTTGATTGAAATAATGTTTATAGCTGTTGTCTATATTTTAGCGTTTTATTGACCATCTTTTGATAATATTACCTTAGGTTTCGCGTTATTTGCATTTATAGCTAGTCCCCCGCTCCCCCTTATCCCCTTTTTCTAGTTATGATAAGTATATAAACTATAGTAGTAAGATTGTGTGTAATTTTGAATAACTATACGTGAGATATGCATGTACATTTTAAATAATAAGGTTCAAGGCCAAACTAGGCATTATCCATGAACACACTGACAAGTTTATGAGTCGTAATAATGAAATATATGGCATAGGACTAACCTGTCGAAAGTTTAACCATGAGAGAATGAAAAAATATCTGCTCTGCTGTTAAGGGGCAGGACTAGATAGTGGCAGAAAAAACTGTAAAAAAGGTAGATAGCAAATGTTATTATGTATCTTAATGAGCTGATGATTCTGCACTTGTAAGTTAGCTTAATGTTAAACTTTCGACAGGTCTTTACTCTATGACATACAATTGCTAACTATATACACTTACTGCAATAAATTGATTTAATGGGGGATTACGCCTCTATCAAGATAGGTTCGCTTATATCGAGGTGGAGTGTAGAGGAAATCAGAGTACACAGAGATAAACAACTTACACTCGTCAAGCGAACTAACAAACTTCCACATACTAGGATCTGTCCCGAGTGGGATTCGAACCTGCGCGGTTAGAGTTGCTGTAATCTGTAAGCTTAACTGCAAATTTTACTTTGTTAGATCCGTTGGCTACACTTATGTCTGATATTCTTGAGTGTAAATTAATTGATTGAATGGGTATTTACGCCAAAGTCAAAAATATTTTACTTATATCGAGACTTCACCATGTATGGGTGAAGTGGTAGAAATTTCGACATTTGCAGTGCGCTTGGGTTCTTTTACGTGTATCAGGAAGACTTATCGTGACACGGGACATAGGGTTTCAGGGTCTCTTCCAAAGGACTCCTTTACGTTCATTTCTAAATGCTGAGTGCATTGTAAAAGAACAATCACCACCTATTTCTAAGTGTTGGTCAGACCCAGCCGAGGTTCGAACCAACGACCTCCCAATTACAGAGCGAGCACTCTACCGACTTAGCAACTGTATTTGTTATGAAATATGGCACATAGCATACACTTTCTACTTTAACTACATACTCTTACTGTAATAGATTGATTGAATGTGGTTACGTCCCTATTTGTGCATTTATATAGACACGGTCAGTTAATGGATGTCCGAGGAAACCGGAGTGCCCGGAAAAACAACTGAACGTCGTCAATCGAACTGACAAACTTCCATTTACTAGGGTCTGTTTGTGTGGGGTTTTAATATGGGCGTCAAGAGTTGGTGTGATCCTTACAAGCGCTTTAATCCACTCGGCTACTAAGATTCACTTGCTAAGTGTAAAAACTAAAAAATAGATACATTGATTAATGTTTTAATGACAATTAGATCTACCATTACCGTTTATTAGAAATTATTACTATTTGTGTCAATTTCTTAAATAATACTTACATACATATTCATTGTGTTAAAATCAATGAGAGCGTGCCTTGGCATATAGCACGACGCATATGTATTTTCCTAATGTCACGTGATGGAATGTGGGTGGAGTCACAACCAGAGATATGAGACTGAAAGGGCGTCACATCCATGATTTTTGTTGTGCTTGGTTATAACTTCATTTCTCTTTTCAGGCGTTCAAAACATTCGTGTAAATAACATCGATAATAAACAAACTTAAACGCCTGTCGTCGTTTTTTTCCCTTTTTTTAATTCAAGCAAAAACATCCATCGAGTCGTGCATTACGCTATCTAACCTTGGGAAATTATTTTGGCAGATAACATGGAAGAAACAACATTATACATGTGATATATTCTTTACTCTGCAGATAACTATCGTCAAATCTTTTAGACTTACATTTAATCATAATATCTCGTTTGTGTGGCCACAGTGTCCATACTACCACAGTCGGCATAGTTACACGTGACAGACGGGATGTGTTTATCCTTCCGGAGCACCCGGCCTCACTTCCCTTGTGAAAGTCCACGTGTTTAACTTAATGTGCAAGTTTTAAAAGTTTTTACTTCGCTGTTAGAATTTTTGTTTGAAAATAAACATGATGTTTGGGTTTGATTACGACACCTTTATATTATTTTTAGGTTTAAAGATAGCATTAGTGCAGATGATGGTTGCTGGTAAAAGGTCACTGGATCTGAAGAAAGCTGAGACGTTAGTCGGAGAAGCTGCCAAAACTGGAGCTAAACTTGTTACACTTCCGGTATTGTATTAATCTATAACTATATATATTTTATGCCTTCTTTACACAGTGATATCAAACATAATTCAGAGAAAAGATTCATACAACAAGACTGGTCTTGTACTACACCCATTCTCAGTAATAAGGCCCAAATAGTGTTATATTACAGTATAATTAATTGGCTTTGGAAAAGACCAAAGAATAAATGTACCAACAGAAACTACACATTATATCTACAATTATCAATCACAGTTTTCTAGTTAATCCATGTATTTGATTATTTTCCAATCTCATAAACCTTCAAAATGATACAAACGTTACTGTTACCGGGTAAGGGTTTTATGTTTTAAATCGCCAAATCTTCAATATTTGGAAAGTAACAAAAATTTAAAGAATTGCTTTTGTTAATGCTGCATTGTTGTCATATCTAAAACTGGTTTCTGATGACAATGCAAGCTATTGGTAAAATCTGGTGCCAAATAAAGATGTGTTACCAGCTGTCGGATACAAACGTTACCACATATAAAACTGTCTCCATGGTTATCATATATTAATTTCATACTTACCACTAACGTGGGCAAATTGAAGCTTATCTTACGCATACTTAACGGAACAATACAATTTTCAACTTAACAGTCGCTATTGCGCCTGAACAAGCATGACACAAAATTGAATGGAAGGTTTTATTTTCATCAATACTTACGTTACGTCATTCATATGGTTAAATATTTTATCCAAGTCAAAATTAATATATTGTCAAACGAAGTACTTTGATATAATATTTAAAATATATCATCTTTATTCCGCACAAGTTCCTATTATTTAAACCACATATTGTAACAGTTGAAAAAAATACATACGTTACCGATACATACGTGATAGCATCATTTGAAAATACACCTAAATCACGTCAAGTGACCACTATAATTTGTATAGTTCTAGATTTAAATTATAGAAGTGTGCATGTGAAGTTTTAACCACATCGATTGTTGTTAAAAATAAAAATTCTCAAGCAAAAGTGAAACAGTCGAAGGTGACCTCTTTGGATGGCAAGAATCCATTCAAAAATTTCAATTTGAAATAATACATCTGACTATATAGATAATAAACCTTGTCATTTCCATCAAACCCATGATGGTATGTCTACCCTTGATCCATAGTCTGGAATTAATTTTCCAAAAAATGATATATACGTTACTATAGGTAACGTATGTAATTAACACAAGTAACGTATGTATCAGTACTTTTATTTCAATTACAATGAAATAGTTAAGCAAACTGTCATTAGATACAACAATTAACAAACACTTAAAGTTTCTAGTTTAGTAACGTGTAGAGAAATTAAACAGTTTTCAACTTCAAATTTGGTTTTTGAAACGATAGATGTCACTAGTCTAATTTATTTGGATAATTTTCTCATAGATTTGAATACAACATTGTTCATTTTAATATTTGTTATACATACAAATCAAATACCTGCAATTTCATAAATTCTGATTATGAAAGTGTAAATGCAGCGTAAAACAAAACTTCAATGGTCAAATGGGTGGTCAATATACATCCATATATCTGCAGACCCCCAGGTAACGTAAGTATTGGTATCTACGTTACTGGTCTGAATTACAAACACAGTTGCTGTCTAATGTTTCATGATGGATAAATCATGTCTTGAAATTCAGTCAAATTACAGAGATAAAGAAAATGGGATATGATCGGAGTTCTAAATTGAGAGAAACTAAGAATTAAACTGAAAAAAAAACAACCTACTATTCCATGTGTCCGAATCACAAATCCAGAAGCAAAGTGAAAACTTTGAAACTGACAAGTTAAGTTAAACACATGAACTTCCAGAACAGATAGCCGCCAAGGATGTTTCAGATAGTGGTTATGTCTCTTTGGAACCAGTCCCTGTTACGTCATTAACAACAGTGGTCATACTCTTCTTAGTTTTAGGTTACCTTCTATTTAAACTAGGGGTAAAAACTATACAAGTTCTGACAAGAAGCTAAGAGGGAAGCTTAATGTAATGTATCTAAAGACGTTAAAATTTTAAAAGATAAATCATGAGAAAGAAATTTCAGATAGAAAACTTTCATATTAGAAAGGATAAAAGAGTTACATTTTCAAATGAGAAGTTAACATTATGAAAGCAAACAGAAAGTGATGTATCCATTATTGACTTGACACCCAACAAGCGAAGCTCAGCAAGAAAAAGTTCTTCTTGGTAACACCTTATTGACAAATATTAAATACATGTATAGTGATAGAATCAACAACAAAATATGAGTGATTTTGAAAGACACCATATACATGTTATGTTTAGCAATATAATTTTCCAACAATAATCGGTAATGGGCCTAAACTGTGCATCATTGCTGGCTGATTTATTTCATATTGCAGCAGAATTTATGTAAAACCGTTTTTAACTTGAAGGATGACTGTAACAAAACCATTTAACTCCACATATATACAGATACATGATGTCTGGTATAGGATTTTATAATTCTAAATTCGAAGGCTTTTGTGAATGTCATCTATCTTAAGGATATTGAAATAAAAGATACAACTGATCCTTCATGTTCTGCTTCATATTGGGACTTGTACCTCAACTATGGCACCCACGTGGACTTTATAAAACGAAGCAAACTGCTTGATTACTAATACCAAAATACAATGGACATTGTTGATTTGTTCTCACTTTCCTGGTGAAAGTTCGTGTGTTTAACTTTATTTGCAAATTTTCAACGTTTGTTCTCTGCTTTGGGATTATGAAATTGGCATGGATCGGTATGAGAGACATTTTAAGTCACATGATTGATTAAAAGATAATTAGAAGAAAAAGAGATCGACTTTAAATAAATTGACTGGTATAGACAGTAAATGTTTGTAAAAGGCACATAGCATGTAAGATTTTTCAGTCTATCCTGAATTTAGAAACAGTATAACCAATCGGGTGGAGAAAAAAGTTGTTAGAAATAAAGGATAAGTCCAGATTTCAGGTTTAAAAACTAAATATGAAAAGTACTACTGGAGAGAAAAATACAGACAGTGGTTCCTTTAAAGATATGACATTTTAATCAGCAATTAAGACTTTCTCATTCCATTAGCCTTGTTTTTTAGAATGTAACTCGGGTATATTTTATTGAATTTCTTTAAAGGAGGACATGTCACTGAGTGAAGAAGTTTTAAACCCCAGTATGTAATTGTTACATACGTGACTAAACAGTTACATACGTTACTTACTTAATTAATTATTTTTGTCACTAGAAAAGTGAACATTTACATCGTGATAATTGATAATTTTAAAGGCTTTATATCTCTAATAAAGAAATTGAAGACTTCATTGTAAACGATACCATGTACATAATCTTATTATCGGTTAAACTGTTACATACGTTACCGATAAATAGTTTTTGTCATTTCGCTAGAAAAGTGAACATATATACCAATATCATGTGTTCTATTGATAAGTTTTACAATTTTATTATGGAAAACAAGAGTTAATAATTTGTAATATAATATAATTTAGCTGTCTTTATATTGACTCAAAGTCATCTAGAGGTGCTACATACGTTACCGAATACACTGTTTACTTAAGTGAAAATTATCTTGAAGATAATAAGTTTTGTACAGTTCTTTTGGTTAGCAATTTCATCAAGACATATTTGCATTTTGATTTGAGTGTTGATTAATGACTACCTGTTTGAAATTTTGTTTCTGTTACCAACTTGAGAATACAGAAATAAATTTATTGTATTTTTGCGTAAAAATACTTTAATTTCTGTAGACTACAAACATCGTCATTATCATTTCGATATGCCGAAGTGGTCTCAAGGCACATTTTTAAATTAATAACAATGTAACCTAATGTTCAAGCATAATAAACATATAAATACTACTACCTGGTAAGAATATGATGAACTTTAACTACGGTCACGTAAATATCAACTCATTTAAATACAAATGGTATGTATGTAACAATAAAGTGAAATTACAACCAAAATAATCAATTGGTGTTAATAATTTTGTTGTTTCTGAATCCTCTGATATGTCCAGTCTCTGAAAATACCAGAAGTTCATTGCTTGTAAGACTTTTATTTTTCATCATCTCGAAATAGTGAATTGGGCCTTATTACTGAGAATGGGTGACAGTTAACGCGCACTCGGGACCACCACAAGTGAACTACTTTTTATTTTCTCGCCTCGCCGAGATGTCAGATGGCTTAGGCATAGTGCGGAATACATGTAGAATGTAGTTTTTATTATCATTTTCTTTAATTATTATTTTTATTTTTTCAATATGAACCATTGTTAAATCCCGGGATTATCCCAGAAAGCAATCTGTAGCTTCGAAACCGCGCATTTGACATTACAGAACACTTACTGAGGATTTGCAAAATTAAACCCGGCTTATTATAATAAGTTTTTTTAATTAGGAAAGAATGACTGAATATTTGGAGATTTTCCACATTCGGTAATGCAAAATGTTCCATTCGCCCTTTTTCACACCTAATAAGAGCCAAAGCAGCTTCATTTGTTTTTGTACAGCAAACTAATTATTATATCCACAAATTTATTTAGGAATATTTTACATGCCTATTGGACCCTGAGCCTATCGTAGCAGCCAGAGAGAGAATACCAGGACCAATAACAGACTGTATGTCCGATTTAGCTAAGAAACACAAAATATTCCTGGCAGCAGGTAATTTGTCATTAAATCTTATCACATTTTGATAATGTCAGATTTAGCTGAGAAACACAAAATATTCCTGGCAGCAGGTAATTTGTCATTAAATCTTATCACATATTGATAATGTCAGATTTAGCTGAGAAACACAAAATATTCCTGGCAGCAGGTAATTTGTCATTAAATCTTATCACATATTGATAATGTCAGATTTAGCTAAGAAACACAAAATATTCCTGGCAGCAGGTAATTTGTCATTAAATCTTATCACATTTTGATAATGTCAGATTTAGCTAAGAAACACAAAATATTCCTAGCAGCAGGTAATTTGTCATTAAATCTTATCACATATTGATAATGTCAGATTTAGCCAAGAAACACAAAATATTCCTGGCAGCAGGTAATTTGTCGTTAAATCTTATCACATATTGATAATGTCAGATTTAGCTGAGAAACACAAAATATTCCTAGCAGTGGGTAATTTGTCATTAAATCTTATCACATATTGATAATGTCAGATTTAGCCAAGAAACACAAAATATTCCTGGCAGCAGGTAATTTGTCATTGAATCTTATCACATATTAATAGTTTGATGCATCAGAACGAAAACTACTTATGTGACTTAATAGATAATCATTTTCGGTTTGATTGGAGGTGGTCATCTAGGCTTTCAAATAAACGGTAGCAATAATGAAACAGTAATGTAGTGATATGTCCTTGACCTTTGACACTTTCGAAGTGGCAATGCTGAGGTATAAATGAAGCAATACTGTTCCGATTTTCTTTTTGAGTAGCTATAAATTTTGCTCTTCGTTGCAATTTGAATGTTTTATTATTTGTGTTGGTTATCATGTCGGTTTGGGATTTTAGTGGATGGAATTTTGTAAACGACTCGGTATTTTACTAATATCGAGACGTCACCAGCTACATGTGAAGCAACAGAAAACTTAACATTTGCAGTGTGCTGAGGGAAATATGCAAAGAGGGGGGGGGGTCTTTAGCGCGGGAGTACGAACCCGTGGATACCATTTCCAAATGCGGAATTCATGGTGAATGAACAGCCATTACACGTACCTATTTTAAGTCAGACTCGGCCGGGATAGAACTTTTCATATACGGAGCGATCACTCTAACACCTGAGCTACCGCAGTGGTCATTTAATGCTAGCTTAATAGGGACAGGGTAATCAGTAAAAGTTATCTGTAGTTCATTTGAAATATTTCAGGATCGATCCCGGAGGAGTTGGATGGTACAGATAAACTGTATAATACCTGTTCTATATTTAATCCAGAGGGCAAGATTATAGCTCAGCATAGGAAGGTCGTATTTCATAGAAATTTATTATTTAGATAATGAATAAAAAACAAACATACTAATCCATGTCCGAATCACAATCCAGAAGAAAAGTAAAACTTTGGAACTTACAATTCAGGTTATACACGTGAACTTCCACCAGGGAAGTGAGACCGAGTGCTACGGAAGGGTAAGTACCTCCTACTTAGCAAGCTACACCCGCCACATGTGTAAATTAAAATTGGCAATGATAGGAACAAGGAACTATGGGACGTCAGATTATATATAGCGTAATTCTGGTTATAGCGACACTATACTTATCAACAATATTGTGATGATGGCCATAAAACTTTATGAGAGACTTGATAAGTCTAGACTTGCAATATCCCTGAGTCAACAATTTATTTGCAAGCAGCTTGCTTCGCTGTACAAAGTCTTATTGATAGTTTTATGTCTTATTCAAAATTACCCTTTATTTAGTTGACGTCCCACAGTTTAGCGTTCCTTTCTTTATTTTAAATTTAACGTTGCCACTGTAGCTTCTAGACACAAGATGCTTACCCTTCCGGAGCAACAGGTCTCACTTCCCTGGTCAATGGTCATGTTTTACTTCAGAATTTTTACTTTATTTTTGTGATTGTTGTTTGGACAGGAACTTGTGTATAGTGCGTCAAGTTTGACCTGGCCATTTGAACTTTAATTTTTATATGCAAATAGATATAATAATGAGCAACGACCCTTATGGCATAAAATATCGATTTTGAGTTTTTATCAGATCATGAAAGTACATTTTCTTGTGATTCCAAAAATGTATATCTTGTCTTAAAATTCCAATATTTGACGTCGCTATGGTAACGTTAACACACAGGTGTTCCTTAAGGTGTGACGTAATCGTAACGTCACTGTAAGGTAAACGTAAAAGAAATAAATTATAGTCTCGGAGAACATTTACTATCAATCATGTATTCAAAAATTTCAAGTTTCCAAACATTTTATTCTCAGAGCATATTCAAAATCTCGTTTTATTGAAAAAGAATAAAATTTTAAATGCATCGATATATTGACACAGGGAAAAACTTCAAGTTTTTTTTCCTTATTTTTCCATTTTATTTTTATTTTCTAAATTTCAAGTTTCCAAACATTTTATTCTCAGAGCATATTCAAAATCTCGTTTTATTGAAAAAGTATAAAATTTTAAATGCATCGATATATTGACACAGGGAAAAACTTTAAGGTTTTTTCCTTATTTTTCCATTTTATTTTTATTTTTTGTTGAGAAAATCAAACAAATTAGAATTACCATTAGATTTTGATGACGAGATGGTGCAGTGGTTCGCATTTCCACTCACCATCAATCTAGTTCATGGCCACCTTTCTACGTGACACCTAATTGGATTCATCCTAAACTCCAATTTTTCAGAGAAACGCTGAAATCCCGGTCAATAAATAGATAGAAAAAATAGGGATTAAGGTCTGAGATTCAGCACCCACGGGATTTTGTTTTAAATTTAAGGACACACCACTTAGATCAGATGAACTGATTTATTTTATTTATTTGAGAATTATGTGGAATTGTTCGTAGTTATTGTTAAAAAAAAACAACTGTGCAACACCATGTCGATCATGAAAATCCAATTTCTCTCAATAGAAAATTTCCTTTTGAAAAATAAGATTAATAATGAATGTTATGTTTTGTGTGAATGTCACAATTAACATAGAAATCATTATTATTTGTTTTTAGTAATTTTCCAAATATTTTCTGTTCACAAGTCTAATTGACAGTGAAATTTAAAGGTTAAGGGAAAGTTCTAAAATAATGAAGCTGGATTTTTAAAAAAAATTTTCCACAGTATTTTTTGGTGACGTTAAAATGGAATATGATATGTTTAAGTAATGTATGAAACTAATTATTTCTACATTAAATAGTGAAAAATTCATAAAAATTCGTCCACAAATAATCCATGTACATCGTTTTAAAAATAGATGTTTTCTATTAAGATCAATGTAAAATCTAACGACGTAATCGAATGTGTCGAGAAAGAAAAGAAAATTTTGACGTCATTTTCTCATACTATGACGTAATTGCCATAAGGGCTGTTTTGTCATGGAGCGGCTCATATGCATTGTGTAATTTAAGGTCTATATAAATATTATTTATAAGGATAAATACTGGGTACCGGATGTTTATGGTAATGAAACATGCTGTCTTACCTAAATCTTACAGTCTGCTAGCCCAATCTAATATTCATATTAAAGTTCAAACGGCCAGGTCAAAATTTCCCTAATATAATTGATTCATGATAAATATTTAAACCAATGTCAAGCGGACAGGTCATTGTTGTTTACCTATACTTATTTTATTGTTGTTCTAATTGTAACAATATTCACGATGGTACCGTAGCACTTAATTAAACCCATCGCTAACTATAACAAATGATCTAAGAGGGTTATGCTTATTATTAATGTCAAGATAATTTATTGAATGAAGTTTAACGTCAAAATCAACAGTATTTAACTTACATCGAGACATCACCAGCTATAGATTCATTGGCAGAAATATTGACCTTTAGGGCGGTCAGGGGAATGTGAAGAGATGGTTCTATTACGTGCCACGCGGCATCGGTCAAAAGTCTCTTCCAAAGGACCCCTTGACTTTCATTTCTAAAAACCGAGTACTTGGCAAAATGATAATGGACAGGCTAAAACTAATGCATTTATAGTATGTTTATGTACAATTCAGCAGCACTTAACATTGTTTTATTTTTTTTTTATATTTCAGATGCACTTGTTTGACGCGGAACTTGGACCACACTTAAACATAACAGAGTCATCTTTTAATTTACATGGAAAGGATTTTACGGTCTTCGATACAGGTAAGCAAAACAAGAGCTAACTTGACGAAGTTAGATACGCTCGGTCGTTTACATTTTTGCCAGATACTTTTTGTAAATATCGCAAAACCATGGTGAAAATATCAAACCGCATCAAATCCGGGAAATTTGATCAGAAAAATAATAACTTAAATTTAAAGGAGCACAATTCTGAAAGTTATACACCCTCTGGTGTACACATTGCCATGTCCTGATAATCATGTCTACCAAGTTAGTAGAAATATCTTCCATGATGGTGGATAAGTAGGCCACGCAAATTATAACAGACGAACAAATAGACATACGAACGGACATTGCCAAACCAAAATGCATCTCATATCTAAAAACTGACGTATAATGACACCTTGAATAGAAAATCCTCAAAAAACTAACAATATTGAATAATAATAAAATATGCGACATTCATAATGGCACCTTAAATTTCTCAGAAATGAAAGTCTCACGGAAGAGACCTTAAAAGCCGATGCCCCGTGTGACGGCAGGTGTGACACGTTGAAGAAACCCCCTGTTGTTTCTAAGTAGCGCGCTGCAAAGGTAAAAAATTCTGTCACTTCACCTATAGCTGGTGACGTCTCGATATGAAATGTTCTTAATTAGGACGTAAAACCCCATTCATTTATATCTTGAAAACCAAAACAATTATTCACATTTCAGACTTTTTACCAGATTTAGGTTAAGGAAAATCTTAGTTCAGGAATATTTGTGAAAAGACCAACATTTGTACATGTACAATCTGAGTAGAGAAATCAATAAAAGAAGGCAGAGCAGCAGCGATAATGACGAGAATTGTGTGATACTATTTCTTATTAAGTTATCTATGAGATGAATGGTGAATCTTCAAATTATCACACTGTGTGCAATATCATTGATTTTATTGTGCCAGTCGCGAAAAGCTGCAATAATACTCCAAGGTGGCTTTAAATTAATGATTGAACATTACTGAACTTTTTTATTTTATCTAAATCAAGGCATTTTTCTCATGCAATTGCCATTTTTAGAAGTGCATCAGCACAGGCCCGTCAAAAGGTTAAGATTGGTGTCATATACCTTTTTCAATGTATTTTATGATTAAATTTAAAAAATGGTATATGACATTGGGATAACGAAAATGGTCTGGGGGCAGCTTGCAACCCCCCCCCCCCCCCCCCCCCCCAAACAGTCTTTGTTGATAATTTATGTTTAGGATGTGCTTCATCATAATCCGAGTGATGCCACCTTGGCACAGTTGGGGAAACTAAAACAAATCCCAAGATGGCGGCCAATATGGTTGACAAAACAAGTCTTTTTATGGGTTTTTATGACAAATCAACACAATGAGTTATTTGACTTTTTTGACCTTGTACTCTTAAAAAATGGCAAAGCTTAGATCCTTCTTGGTAGAATAGCTTCTATAATTGTCATTTTATTGATTTATTGATTATTATAGTTAAACATTAATGTTAAACTATCATTTGTATACAAAAATGTACTATAAAAAGACAATTACATATGGGGAAACCTTTAACATCAAAAGATATATAAAGATAAGTATTCTGTCAGCCATCTTCGATATCTTTAATTCCCCAAGACTACCAGGGTGACATTATGCAGTTTCTAATTAGGGACATTTTACAGAACAATTTTATGTAAAAAAATTGGTGCTGACTGCTTTTTTGGGTTTTGTGTTAAAATATCATTTGTCATCTGGACTAAAATGGATCGAAGTTGATTGCCGAGATATGTAAAGCTTATAATCGAAAAGCCGCTAAGGGATAGATAGCAGTTGTCGAAACGCTGTTGAGAAATTGATAACGAAACGAGGTGAGCTGTCGACTGGCACCAATTCGCCAAATTTGGCTTGGTGTTAAACTTTCGACAGGTCTGACTTGTAATTTTAGTTTTTATCAGTTGGATAAATCAATATGCTTGTATATACATTTTTCCTGTTTTAATTGGTTTAGTTCAAAAATGGAATATTATTTATTTAACAAAACGTTTTCTCAAAAAAAAAAAAAAAAAAAAAAAAAAAAAAAAGCCCAGCGGGCTATTTTATCATTATTTGCCACCTCAGTAGCTGAGTTAGTAGAGTGCTTGCTCCGTATGTGTTAGGTCGTGGGTTAGGACCCCGGCCCGGCGGGACAGTTGTATTACGTAAACTTTTTAGAACTCTCCCTGCATATTGCCCTGAGCGCACTGGAAAGGTAAAAATTTCTGCCACTTCACCCATAGCTGGTGACGTCTCAATACCGTCAAACACCATTTTATCAATCAATCAATCAATTCACGATTAAACTTGTTTTTATTTAAGAAATAATCAACATCTACCCGTGGTATATCGTCGAATAATACACGGGTCGGAGTTCACATGCTGAAAATTACGTCACAAGCATTGTTCGCGACACATAGCATGACGCCATAAGATAAGCAAGGGAGTACTTCATTAAAACGGAACAGCGATGGGTACCGGTATATCGTTTGTAAAACCACGGTTGGCTCTCTACTAGTTTCATATGAAGGAAAACGCAGGTCATGTTAGAATGCTTAATTCATCCTTCGTTTTGTTGTATAGGGAAAACAATATTGAGCTGTCCTCTTGACCTTTCAAATTATATTCATATAGGATGACCCACCCAATACATATGTAGTGTAAGTATTCGTAGATAATACATACACACGGACGTGCAGCGTCCACGTGATGAAGATGACATTCTTTACATTGTGGTGGTCCATTATTAAAACAATCAAACTTGTCTATAAAGACCACCCGGGGAAATAATATAAGTGGCTTTTATGGCCAGGTGGCCTTCATATACAGGTTCAAATAATATGAATAAAGATTAATTGGGGTAGAATTCTACTGACCTTTATAAGCAGGTGGCCCTTTTTTAGAGGTGGCTCTTAAGGCAGATTGGGCTGTATTAAATTAAAGGTCAAGCGGACAGATCGATGTTCACATCACATTTTTTACACTATTGCGTGTTCAATTAGTGATGACAAAAGTTAATTATACTGGATGTAAGTAGAGTTGAGTAATGGTGTTTAACGTCCCAGTCAAGAATATTTCACTTATATCGAGACGTCGCCAGCTATAGGCGAAAGTGCAGGAATTCTGTCTGTGCGTTGCGATGGTGTTGCGATGATGGCATTATACATCAGGGTTCTTAACGTGCCAAGCCCACCGTGACATGGGACCTCGTTTATTTTAAGTTCCCATCCGAAAGAACCGTGACTTTCATTTCTTAATGCCGAGTGCTTGGCGAAAGAACAGTCACTACCAACTTCCAAGTCTTGGGTCAGACCCGAATGTGGAATGTGAATGTGGAATAATGATCTGATTAATATATTCTATTTCTGTTTCTTTTTCAGGTGTTTGTAAAGTAGGAGTTGGTATATGTCTAGATTTACGATATCCAGAATTTGCCAGAATAAATTGTCAAAAAGGTAAATAACGAACCGTAATATGGTAGAATGCATATTGACTAGGGCGTAAATATAATAAATTCACTAAACTTATATCTTTGTAAATGAGTGTTAATCAATTGGTAACAAATTTAAACGGATTTATTATTCAATGCAGGTGCCAATCTTCTTTTATTTACGGGAGCTTTCAGTGCCAAGAAGACGGGTCCGGTACATTGGGAAGTACTACAGCGGGCACGTGCAATCGACAATCAGACGTATGTGGCGGCTGTTTCACCAGCGTTTGACGAATCACAAGGTTATGCAGCGTGGGGACATAGCACTATTGTGAATCCTTGGTAGGTAATAAGTGTCAAAACGTCGTCTGCATTTGAATGACTTTATATCGTATCTCTGAGAAATTTGTATAGAGTTATATCCTCTTGCGTGGGGTTATCTTGCACGCACAATGATAGATCCTGGTAACCATGTATACAAAAGTGAGTAAAGTGTCTTCGAGTAGGCCGGACAAACTATCACGCATGGACCTCCAGCGCCTTACCGTAAATCATTCTGTTCCTGGAAACGGACAAAAATAAAACTTTTTTTTGTGGAACTTGATTTGTACCAGAGTATTCACATTTATTGCATCAACGAATACATTTAAGACCTTTAAACTTTTATTTTTTGAATTTGTTATAATATCACGTAGTTATTTGTGGTTGCAGAAGATAATTTTGTGCCGTATTGAAGACTACGTCATAGCTGATTAGATGAAGATATCCAATCAAACAGGAGATGATTAACGTTTTGATATAAATAAATATATACAGTCCAACCTGCCCTAAAGGCCACCTCTATATATGGGTCACCTGCTTATAAAGGCCAGTAGAATTGTATCCCAATTGATCTTTATTCATATTATTTGAACCTGTATATAAAAGCCACCTGCCCATTAAGGCCACTTTTACTGGTGCCCTTGGGTGGTCTTTATAGACAGGTTTGACTGTATATATAGTTGACATTCAAAAAACACGATTTCAGAACCTTTCTCCATTTTCAAACCTCTGTGGTAGATCGGTTGGTAGAGTGTTCCTTCCATATTTAAAACTCGGGAGGATGGTTTAAATCCCGGTCAGCTCTTTCCAGGGCTTGGAAATAGGAAGTGACTGTTCTTTTGTCAAGCACTCGGCATTTAGCAATGAAAGTCACGGGGTCCTTCAGAAGGGACTTTAAAAACTTATGACTCGGGTCACAATATGCGTGGAACGCTAAAGAATCATCCGCTCTCTACCTTGTCCTGAGCGCACTATAAATATCAATGTTTTGCCACTTCACCTTTACACTGGTTACATTTCGATACAAGTTAAACATTGTTAAATGCGAGTAAACCCCCATTAAATAAATTTACCAATCTCTTTCATTTAATATTTATGTTAAGTATATAAGGGCAGCATTATGTAATCTAGCTGACATAGCACAAAGCTTACTTAAAATATCTTATAATTTTATTTTGTATCACTAGTTATGTCTTTACAGGGGAGAAGTTATAGCTGGTAAAGTATCGATATAAGTGGAATATTATTGACTTGGTTATAAAACCCCACCGTTTTATCATTTAGTGTTTATGTCATGCATACTGTATCAATCATTGCTACAATCGGGGTAGCCTAGTGAAATCTAGCTAACATTATCACCGAAAGCAGAGATTAAAATGTCCCAATGCTTACTAAAGGTATATAATGAATTAAAATTAAACACTAATATTGTATCACTGGTTATGTTTTGTAGGGGAGAAATTATAGCTAAGGCAGGCCAAGATGAAGAAATTGTTTATGGTGATATAGGTAAGTTATGTTACAACTGACGTATCGCTGACCACGCCCACAATTCGGAACAAAGGTTTGGCATGTTTGAAATACACACAAAAAGAAATAAAACTCGGCCTGAATTGTGTCATTTAATGACGTCACTGATAAAAGGCATGCCCAGCGAAACGTCATTTGACGTATCGAGGGCGATGCCTATTATGTCCCGATATTGGCTGCATCGCGGTACCAAAACAGCGTCACGACAACTAATAACGGACGTCATTAAATGACACAATTCAGACAGCGTTTCCTTTCTTTTTGTGTGTAATTCAAGTATGCCGGACCTTTGTTGGAACATTGTGGGCGTGGCCGGCGATCCGTCAATTGTAAGTTAGTTGCAATTTGTTTATTCCTTTGCTATAAAGCAAATATTTATAAGCAGTACAGTAAGAGTATTGGAGGTTAATGTTCCAGTCAAGAATCTTTCACTTATATCGAGGCGGCTAGTTCTGGGATGGCGGTGCCATATATGAAATATCTAAGCATATCAATAAGCATATTTTTTAGGGTTTTCATATTGTGGAGCCCTTTATATGGCCTCAAAAGGGGACATAACTCCTGTTATTTGCACATATCTAAAAGCTCAACCCATGAAACATATCACTGTAGTAGCTAAATTAGTAGAGCTTCAAATGTGACAGGTTCTGGTTCAAATACCAGCAGGATGTGACCAAGACTTTAAAATAGGCAGAAACTGGTCTTTCACCAAACACTTATTATTTAGAAATGAAAGTCACGGGATTCTTCTGAAGAGATCTAAAAAAATATGTCGCTTGTCATGGGTGGCATGTCAAAGATCTTACTACACATTGCCCTGAAAGCACGGCAAAGGTTAAAACATCTGTCATTTAACCTATAGCTGGTGATGTTTCGATATAAGTAAAATACGTTTGACTAGGAGGTAAGACTCCATTTAATCATTCAAATCAGAACACACAACAAACGGGTAACTATAACAACATGTCATATGATCTAATAAACAATCAATTTATTTCAGATCTGGAATATATGGAAGACATTAGACGACAACTGCCTCTAGATAATCTTAGACGGAACGACTTATATCGGACTTGTCTGCTTTGAAATCTACATTGGCGAAAAAAAAATTAAATGGAACAACTTCGACTGTTTAAATTAGTGTAAAAGTTAGTGGTTCACTACTGGACAAGTTGGACCGTGAAATATCTTGTATGCGAAAGTAACTTTCGCATGTAATTTATTTTTATATAATTCAATGATATTTGCATTGAACATCATCGGACGACGCAAAAACGAAAATATGCGAAAATTTTAGAAAAACAATTATCGAGAAAATTAACTGACACGATTTGCAGACAATCTAGACAAAAATTAAAAGGTAGTACATTTGTTAATTACGTGGATAAATATTAAATATGAGAACAGTATTTCGTATTTCAAATTACAGCCATGGGGGCCAATTAAGGAGACTGGTCTATATAACTTATAAATTAAATGTTAATCTATTGACAAAATTGTGAAGTGGGACTTTTTTATTAAATGTGGACGTTTTGATGGAACTACAAGAGGTCAATGTTTGTGTAGAATGTTGCAACACGAACTGTATTTAAAACAGAGTATCATTTTGTTCTGGTGTTTCCAGCGTTCCGGTCTTAGAGAACGAGCTTTTAACCGCGTTATTTTCATTTTGAACCAATTTTATTAAAAAACTAACTTCAAAACTGTGTAAATATACGACAGAGGCATGGAATATATATCTTAATGACATGATTTATTGATTTATTATCATTATTATTTTTAATATTGACTATATTTGATGCTGTTACCTTCCATTGTTGTTACATGATATTGTTTTGTATGCTATAGCATGTAATAAGCCTATGATATATAACCATATTGCACTAAACCAATCAAATCCATCGTTTGAAACTTTTTAATGATGTCACAAACACTAGTACGTCATTAGTTGCCGTGACGCTGCTCTGATACCGTGATGGCGGCCTGTGTAGGAACATAAAAGATATTTACTAGTAAAATATAATACCTGTCTTCTCATTTTAACATAGTTTACATGTAATAAAACAATTATAGCATTTCAGTGAGTGCAATATGATGTTTTGTTATATAGCAATATATGCTTCGCACAGAAATTAAACGATAAATCCCGAGGTGTTAGCGTGCAATATATTTTGATATTTGCACGCTCCAAACTTTGTTTTAGTCCGAGGTTTCCCGAATCAATTTTTCATATTGCACGCTTTGTCACATGGCGCTGTTGTTTATGACGTCATACGATTGTTGTGTCATGACTGAAGACGTCATCGCTGTGTTGTTGTCATATTGCACTAGTTCTTTTATCAGTGCAATATTAATGTATTGTTAAACAAAATGGTAATTTTAGATGAAATACTTGTGGGAAGTAAACGAAGTAAACGAAATTTATTTTGTTATATAATAAAAGGGTTATTGAACTGATATTGTGAAGTATTGTCCCTCGTTGACTAGACATTTGCACTCGCAAGCTCGTGCATTTGTTTCTCAAAAATACGCCATGGTAGAGCTTGTTTCCAATATGAGAACTTTATACATTATAGATTGTTGACGCAGAGATATTGCAAGTCTGGGCTTATCAAAGCCTTGAAAAAACTTTATGGGCGTCATCACAATATTTTTGATAAGTATGATGTCTTTGTATCTAAAATCACCCATAGTTACATGTTCTTTTCATGCTTAAAAGGTGTTATAATATCATAAAGTTACCTGTTAACTAAAACCAACATCAACAGTAATAATTTTATGTAGAGACTGAAGGTTGAGTTTCAGGAGACTTTGATGTCAAAAGTATTCGTCATTCTAAAAATAACATAGAGGGTCACTTGATCTTTGGTCAAAGGTCAAACTTAATCAAGAATCAGAAAATAACTCTGTCTTGCTACTTATTTGTCATTTATTACACCAATGACTAAAGAAAAGACCAGATGAATTGTAGATAACCAATAAGAATGAGTTTGAAGAAAGCCAGGTGCTATTTCCATAATAAAACGATTCCCATGGCAACCAAAAAGTCAAAGGTCAAAGGTCAAAATCCCTGTTGTTGAAAACTGCTGAGTTTGTATTGGATATCGGTGGACAATTTAAATAACCAATGGACAATTTGAATAATCAATTAATTACATTGCTGTACCTGTATCAAGCGTACGGTATCATTGTGGTATTTTAGAGGTAAGGGAGGTGAAATAGTAATTGTTGTTTCTAAAAATAGTATGAGAGGACGCTTGATTAGGGGTCAATTCAATCCAATTTCTTTATTCCGGAAGTTAATTACAACTTATTGGATTTACAATATATATAATAAAAAATACAAACAATGTTCAGTGAGCAGTATATATGTATACATTAATAAACAGCAGTACCAGGAGAGATAATAAATATAAAGTATAAATGTAATGACATAAAGTTAAACATTATTTCTAATATTTAAAGCATTGTATAAAAATTTTACTAGATTGCATAATTGTTTGAGATTGTTGATGCTGAGCAACTGTAAAAGTTTGTACATGCTTGGTTTGACCCAGTAGCATGGTTTAATAAATTGTTTTCTAATATTAGTATATGTTTTACATTCCAAAATAAAATGATATCCATCTTTAATAACACTGTTACAAAATATACAAGATCTTTCATTTCATTTTTTGTTATTATAACGACCTGTTTCAAAATATAAACAATGAGAAGATAACCTGAATTTAGACATGATTTTTTTTGTAATGACTTTGAATAGGCTTACATACATAATATTGTAAAGTAAAATTGTCTCTATATTGAAGACTTTGTAGAGGTTTCTAACTTGAAGTATAAATGTTGTTTACCTTTGTCTAATCTAACACAAAGCAACATCTACGTTAATTATATTTTGATTATACCAAATGTGGCCAAGACCAAGAGACTTGAGCTCCTTCTTTATAAAATTTGTCCATATAAATTTATTTGAAATATGCTTATAACCCAACCTTAGTAAAACATTATAACAATTTAATAATATACAATTTTTTGAATTTAGAAGATTAAACCAATATTTAAACATACAAATTTTACTAGTAACTTGTATTGGCAATCTGCCTAATTCAATATGAATCATAGCATTAGTTGTCGAACTTTTCACACCTAAAGCATTTTTACAAAAATCTAAATGAACCTGTTCTAAAGATTTCCCTTCATGCATTGCATAAACTTCACAAGAGTATAATAATACATTGGACACGTAAGTGTCAAATAATGATAACATGGTTTCGGTATTTAAAATTAAATCTTTAGTTTTACTCTTAAGAGAATAAATTGCTTTGCTACCTTGTGATGCTAACTATTGTTGTGTTACATGAAATTTACCCTTGTAATTAAAAAAAAAACTAAATTAATTAAACTGATTAACAATTTCTATTTCATTATTACAATAAATCCATTTTTCAGACTCTTTAACATAACCACCATTACGAAATATAACAATTTTAGTTTTACTAAAATTAACCCTTAAATCCCATTCTTCAGAATATTCATATATAGCATTTAACATGTTTTCTAGACCCTCTTGTGATTCGGAACATAAAAACTAAATCGTCTGCATACATTAACAAAATAAGGACAAATCATGTAGTTCATGACAACATTCAGTGTTTAGTTAAAAATTAACTTCAAAGTTGTTAACATAAAATGAAAATAATATAGGAGAGATTACCTCCCCTTGCATTAAACCAATATTGTTTCTAAAACGTTGTGAATAAAAACCGTCTACAGTGACACAAGATTTAACATTGTTATACATTGATTTTAATAATGATAAATAAGAGATAATAATTTGCCTTTGATACCGAAATTTTATAAAATAAATATGGTCTATGAATAGAATCAAATGCATGGCAAAAATCTATAAATCAACAGTATAATCAAAAACAAACATACTAATCCATGTCCGAATCATAATCCAGAAGCAAAGTAAAAACTTTCGAACTGACAAGTTAGTTTAGACACGTGAACTTCCACCAGGGAAGTGAGGCCGGGTGCTCTGGAAGGGTAAGCACCTCCTGGTTAGCTAGCTACACCCGCCACGTGTTAAATCAAAATTGTGTGAAAGGAACATGGAACTATGACACGTCAAATATATCCAGGGCAATCGTGGAGACAGACACAACCTATTTTTGTTTAACAATGAATAAGTAATGATAGAGTGAAGTGCAAAAATTGCATCACGTGTACCCAAGATTCAAGATTTTTATTACATTCTGTACCACGGAGGTGGTATTAGAGGTTAAACTGTACAATATATATCTATATACAATGGCGGTACACATATTACAAATTATATTACAACAAAATATCATTAAAACGATTTACAATAATTTGCTTCAAAATCTGGAATTTTTAGTTTTTCCAAAAATTTAACATTTTCAGAGACTTTTCTGATTGAAAACTCGAAAACGATTTGACGCGTAAGATATTGGTTTTCAGTAATTAGGGACATTTTCCTACAAGAATCAACCTTCAAACCTTTTGGCCTCGTTCACCCGGATTTTAGTCATGATCTCTTGGACTATAAGTTCTGGGAATAATGAAAAACATGACTTACAGAAGAAGAATACAATGCACTCTGTATGTATGTCTACAGTCTTCAGACCAGATTCATTGTGGTTGAAAGGTGATAAGGTGACATCTAGAAATAGCTATTAAAATTGCAGACAGAAACATAAATTAGTAAACGTGATTCTTTATAAAACGTATAATGTAGAAAGAGGACTTTATCCTTGATGCCAGTGGATACTTCAAGTGTATTACCAGTTCCATATATAATTATACAGACACGAATTTGTCAGAGGAACACCTGAGACAAACTACCCCTTTATTATACTGAATTGATCATTGGTAGAACACCTGAGACAAACTATCCCGTTATTGTACTGAATTGATCATAAATAATGGAGACCATAGATATAGTTAGGAAGGTATTTGGTAGAACACCTGAGACAAACTATCCCGTTATTGTACTCAGTTCAGCATAAAGAATGGCTTTTCGCAAATTGAATGAAATGCGAAGCATTTCATGATAAATTTGCGAAAGGCCATTCTTAGTTATACCACGATAACTAACAATACAATTGTCTTTATTTCTTATATTTTCAATATGTCCCATGGTAACAAACATATACCTGACTGAAATTATTGGGCGAAATGTGAAAATCTTTGAGTTTTCCCGTTTTCAACGTTACGCGTCTGACCCAAGACTTGAAAGTGGTTGGTGACTGTTTTTTTTGTCAAGCACTCCGCATTACGAACTGAAAGTCACGTTTCTTTCGGATGGGAAATTAAAATAAACGAGGTCCCGTGTCACGGTAGGCTTGGCAGGCTAAAGAACTCGTATAATGCCATCAGCGCAACGCACAGGTAAAATTTCTGCACTTCGCCTATAGGTGGCGACATCTCGATATACGTGAAATATTTTTGCTTGAGATGTTAAACACCATTACTCAACTCAACTCATTTGGCGTTAAGCTAGCTCGACGCCCACTTAAGTCCACTGTGTAATAGGATATACTAAGGGACTTCATTAGGCAATAAGCTACCTCGACACCTAAAGAATGGAACAATCTAGAGGATTAGTGACGAATTCATTCGGAACATCCTCTGGATGTGAAATGATAAAGGCGACAACTTTCTCCTTTTTAGCAGCATATTATGGCATCTTTGAGGAAGTTAACTTTTTGACTATAGATTTTGCCAAAATTTCCAGACGTTATAGAGTCTAATGCGATCTAGCTATCTAACTATGTTATATTTTTGTGAAAAATATGGATCATACTTAATTTTGGGGTAAAACATGCAAAACATGGACTTTTCATACAAACTTTCTGTTTAACCGACTCCTGTTCAATAACCGTTCGTTGTACGAAAAAATCGTCAATGCGCCGAAAATAGATTAAGATCTTGCGGAAAAAACGGTATTTTTATATTTTTTCTATCTTGTACACAAAATCCACAATAAGTGTTTAAAGTCGACCCTATCATCAACGTTTAACGTACCGTTTTAAATTCGTACCCATAATAAAGTAACCAATTTTTTACCAAATTATTGGTAGGTTTGGCACTTATCCGTTAGGTCTGTGTTAAATTTTTGAGTGGCAAGTTCTGTGGATGAGCTCTACTAATAGAAATCCTCTAGACTGTTCCATTCTTTCCCGCGAAACCCCTAAAGGTGTCGCCACACTAGTAATGAAGTTCAACTTACAGAAAGTTATATTTCTATTATAACTATTTCTACTAACAAGATAATGTCTATATCAACGATTCTCCAACCTTAAACTTGTTTAACCTCGTTAGCCGTTTTGTTACCTCGAAGCTCAATGAAATCCACGACATGATAAAGTAAGAATTGGAGTTTGAAAAAAATCGCATTTAATTTCATATGTGTGATGGATACTAAGAAACCTGGTTGAGAAATTTATTGGAAATAAGAATGAAAGAGCACCTTTAGACACCTTATTACATGCATGGTCATACAAGCAAGATTAAGATATTGTAAAATGCAAAACAATAGCAGATTGTTGCCAATGCCATTTACATGTGCATCTCTGCAAAACTGACAGAAACACTATAGCCATATTGATCAAAACAACTGGTTAAGGTTCTTTATTTTGTCTCTCTAAGGACAAATAAATAACATACATAACAATCTATGCGCAAATCACAACTCCAAACCATACAAGAACTTTGAAACTGGCAAAGCAAGGCAAGAGATGTGAGTCTGGGTGCTCAGGAAAGTTAAGCACCTCCTGCTTAGATAGCTATATCCGTCACGTGTCATCAAAATTGAGTGAGAGGAACATGGAACTATATCCAGGGTAATCCTGGACACAGAGACATTATACTTATCAACAATACTATGGTGACGTCCATAAAACTTTTTGAAGGCCCTGATAAGTCTAGGGTTGTAATATCTCTCATCAACAATTTATTTGTAAGCAGATTGCTTCGTTGTATAAAGTTTCCAAAATGGGAACAATGCCTGTCATAGTGTATGAATAATGAAACGTTTACACCACAAGCAGGAGAGCAATTGAAAGTTTTGCGTCTACCATGCAGTTTCAAATGTAGCCTTTCTTGGGCGTCATAATTGAAGTCTAAATACGAATGAATCAGAACTTAAAGAATCGGAACCTTGAGACAGAATTTCAGAATAATAATAATGCTTCTGTTAGAGAGTATGCTAGACGTTGAATAAAATGAGATGTGAAACTTGATACCTAATTCGATTGGATAAAGGCCATTAGTTCATATAATCAAAAACAAACATACTAATCCATGTCCGATTCGCAGTCCAGAAGCAAAGTAAACACTTTGGAACTGACAAGTCAGAGTCAGGTTAGACACGTAAACTTCCACCAGGGAAGCGAGACCGGGTGCTTCAGAAGGGTAAGCACCTCCTGTTTAGCTAGCTACACCCGCCACGTGAGTAATCAAAATTATGTGAAAGGAACATGAAACTATGGGACGTCAAATAAACCCAGGGTAATCGTGGACACAGAGACATGAAATTTATCAACAATACTTTGATGACGGCCATATAGAAAGGATTGTCAAATTTTAAGTGTCTATCATTACTTCACCTTAGTCCTCTGGGATCATATGTGATATCTCCCATCATCACATACATACATAAAACGTATATTTTTTGTATTCCATTTTTTTAATTTAACTTCCAAAAATTACAATATCAGTTAATATTTTTATTTTTCAGTAATTTACATCATTATAATTGATTCTAAAATGAACTAATTATTTAGTTGTCATTCTTTTACTGAAACATGTAGCCAAGATATTACTTTCTAGTGCTAAAAAACGATTTTGGTTATTTTGTCAAGCGCTTTACGGAAATATACTGAGGTTACACTCAATAAAATCTTAGAATTCGTCATAGGCCAAAAAAATAAAATAAAATAAAAAATACCATTCCATGTCTAAATCACAATCCCAAAGCAAAGTAAAACTTTTTAAACTGACAAATTGGGTTATACACGTGAACTTCCACATGGAAAGTAAGACTTGGTGTTAATGTTGTGCTTTATAATATAGATTCTAAACAAACAATCGGTAAAAAAATAAACAAACTCTCTGACTATTGCTTGCTGGTTTATTTCTTTATCCGTATGAAGCAGGCATTCCATTGAACGTGTTTAAACTTGTTTTTACTTTTCAGCACTTTATTCTCAAGCACATGCAGAAACTACCACAAAGAGAACACGTTTGATATGTGCGAAAGCACGGTGGGCTTGTGTCGTATACAAACCGAAATAGACAGGAAAAAGTTGTTGTTCTTGTATAAACTATGCTCTTTGGTAAATGTTACCCAAACAAAACGGGTTTTCTTACAGTAATTATACAGTTACTGTGTTGGTTCACTCAGTATTCAGTAGGGTTTTATACAGTGATTATACAGTTACTGTGTTGGTTCACTCAGTATTCAGTAGGGTTTTATACAGTGATTATACAGTTACTGTGTTGGTTCACTCAGTATTCAGTAGGGTTTTATACAGTGATTATACAGTTACTGTGTTGGTTCACTCAGTATTCAGTAGGGTTTTATACAGTGATTATACAGTTACTGTGTTGGTCCACTCAGTATTCAGTAGGGTTTTATACAGTGATTATACAGTTACTGTGTTGGTCCACTCAGTATTCAGTAGGGTTTTATACAGTGATTATACAGTTACTGTGTTGGTTCACTCAGTATTCAGTAGGGTTTTATACAGTGATTATACAGTTACTGTGTTGGTCCACTCAGTATTCAGTAGGGTTTTATACAGTGATTATACAGTTACTGTGTTGGTTCACTCAGTATTCAGTAGGGTTTTATACAGTGATTATACAGTTACTGTGTTGGTCCACTCAGTATTCAGTAGGGTTTTATACAGTGATTATACAGTTACTGTGTTGGTCCACTCAGTATTCAGTAGGGTTTTATACAGTGATTATACAGTTACTGTGTTGGTCCACTCAGTATTCAGTAGGGTTTTATACATTGATTATACAGTTACTGTGTTAGTCCACTCAGTATTCAGTAGGGTTTATACATTGATTATACAGTTACTGTGTTAGTCCACTCAGTATTCAGTAGGGTTACAGTGATTATACAGTTACTGTGTTAGTCCACTCAGTATTCAGTAGGGTTACAGTGATTATACAGTTACTGTGTTGGTCCACTCAGTATTCAGTAGGGTTTTATACCAGATATATGGAAATTGTAACATAAATATGGCTTGTCATACTTATTGTGTCAGTACGTTACATATCATTCACTACCGGACAGACAAGAATGAAAAACAGTTATTGACAGTGCTATTGCGACATATGTAGCTTATCTGTTTTATCTTAGAACACAAAATAGTGACTTTCAAACTTTTAGAACTTTACACTCGTCTATAACCGTAGGTAGCTTCGATTTGGAAATACCCAGTAAATATTCCCCAACTAAACCTTGCAAAATTATGGATGATCAATACTTGTGAAGTTTGTGAAAGGAACTACCGTGATTTCTATATCCATCTATGTTGTGTTTTTGTCCAGCATTAAACCACATCAGAGAAATGTTTTGGGAAGCTATTATAGACAAATTTGATCTATCATTATAATTGAAGTTCAATATTACAGTGATGAACAACTTTTTTTAAGTTGTAATGTGTTTTTATTCTATAGAATTCACAATGAATAACTTTATTACAGATTCATCGGCGTTTTACCAGATGTACAGTGAAAGTGAAACAAACACCACTTACCATGACTTATCATTCCGTTTCATACTAAAGACATCCGCTTATTTTTACTCCTGAGTGGATCAACACATGTACAGTGAGTGTGGAACAGCTGTATTTTATAACTTATTTATCTATTGTATACATATAAGGTGTAAATATGTTCGTATTTGTTATTGTGTTTTTATTTCGCTAATGTTCCTGCTATTATTGTTTGTATGTCGTTTACTATTTGATGTTATAATTTAAAAAAACGTATCATTTATCTCCGTCAAAGAGGAAATAAAGAAATGAATGAATGGGTGACATATATATAAATTTTCTGTGTGTTTATTTCTTGCCTTTAGGTCAATATTATGAGGTAAATAAAAATCAAACCAGAGTACATGCATTTCCTTCTAAAAACTGTATGCTTGGGAAAAACAAAAGTATCCAAGAAAAGAAATCATCAAAATCATACACACGAATCCATGTCCGAATCACAATCCAAAAGCAAAGTAAAAACTTTGGAACTGACAATTTAGGTTACACACGTGAACTTCCACCAGGGAAGTGAGTCCGGTTAAATATATCCAGGGCAATCCTGGACACAGAGATATCAAATTTATCAACAAAACTGTGATAACGGCCATAAATCTTTTTAGGGCCTTGATAACCCTAGGCTTGCAATAGTTTATTGGCAAGCAGCCTGCTTCTGTTTTTAAATGATAAAACAGTCCAACAAGACAAATCAGAAAAGACAAACACACGATGACCACTGCTGATAAAATGCCAGACATTGGCCACACTGTAATGCCCAGAGTAGAAATGGTAGCACGATTGGATGACATCTTAAATCAAGAATGACCGATTGATTGGAGTTGTACGCCCCAGTCAAGAATATGTCACTCATACCAAGACGTCACTAGTTATAGATAAAGTAGCGAAAAAGTTTACTTTTGCAGTTTGTTCAGTGCAGTTTGCAAGAAGGGTTCTTGAAAGTTGCACGCCTGCCGTGCCACGGAGACGCATCGATTTTAAAGGCCTCTTCTGAAGGAACCTGTGACTTTCATTTTTAAATGCCGAGTGCTTGGCGAAAGAACAGTCATTGTCTTATTTGAATTCTTGCTCAGATCCGGCCTAGGTCTGAACCGACGACCTCTCACATATGAAGCACAAACGTTATAGACAATATAGCTACCAAACTTTTCACGTTTTATTTCAAAATAGACAATATCAAAGGCTTGAAAAATATACTTGAAAACCCATTTCAAAACATTCCAATGTGTACACTGGTTTCGTTATTCTGCAGCTTCAATTATTAATTCATAAAGGTTATGCTTATTATTTATTATTTATTTATTATTTTATTGTGTTTACGCATTAAACCATACGTCTTTGCTATTTTTACTTTGATTTTGGGATTGTGATTTAAACCTGCCCAGTAGGGTTGTGTCCTATTTAGTCACGTGGTATGATAGCTTACCACTCCTATTACCTGCTTGACATAATTCCATGATAAAATACCGCATTTTAAATATTACTGTAAACTGTCAATCAAAATAATACCTGTGATCTGATTCGTGCAGCAGTTCTTTGAATAGAATCGTTTTGCCTATAAACATTTTTGCGTGTACCGATCGTTAAATAGTGCTACTATTCGTCTATATTACACGCGTTTCTTCCAGATATAGGCTTAAAGTTGTAAAAACGCACATAACGATATTCGTTGATATAGACGCCTGATAAGCTTCAATGTTCAGATGAGTTTGTATTCGTTTAAAATATATGTGAAATGCGTTGATAAAAAACTTATGATAAACTTTAAATTTGAAGTTTGACTGTTTTACCTATTAGGACAAAAATGGGGTTAATATATAGCATTTATCTAATAATATTATACTTTATATTGGTAAATATTAGTACCACCAGCAGGAGTGAGGAATTAGACCATTTAAACCAAAGGACTGGATTAGACGAGCAAAACCGACACAAAACAGCTCTATCAAATGGTACAGAAATCAATCTGATTTATAACGGGAAATGTTCGGAGTATGGTACATGTGAACATAATGCGAATAAAGGAAAACCTGTGTGTTACTGCGATGAATCATGTCAGTTGTTTGGGGATTGTTGTCATGATGCCTACATCAAACGTGATTATCAACATTTGGAAATTAACTTTGACAAACAGAATTTGGAATGTTCTGATAAGTTTGATTTTGTACGTGACACCGGGTTTGGAATATATATGATATCAAGGTGTCCAAACACGTACAATAGCTTGGAGGTTTCAAAGAAATGCAGCAATGAGAGTTATGACTTCCCAGTTACCTCCAACATCGGCATTACCTATAGCAACGTCTACTGCGCATTCTGTCACAATGTTACCGATTACCATGCATGGACACTCCGTTACTTTGCTACTGGTGAAAATTGCAAATTGATAGTTTCAGAATCTCTCACAGTTAAGGATAAGATTAAACAAATTTTGCAAAACAAATGTGAGAGTTTGCGTCCAGAACAGCATATTTTCTTGCGATTTTGCATAAAACACTACAGGTATGGAAGTAATGGCACTATGGCAAACGAAACCATTTGTCTAAAATTTAACAATCCAGTAGTAGTTATACGAGCTTTCGAATATCCAAAAATACCAATTGCCATCTATTCAAATCTATTTTGCTACGAAGACACGATCCCTGATACAGATATAATGACTTATTGTCTAAAACCAACATCGCACAAGATTGGAAAATTTTCTTCGCATGGGACCATGACAGGAATTTTCAATATTCGTCCTGTAATTGAACTATTTGGACAGAAACTATGTAAATCCGATGAAACCTTTAACAACATACATGTAAGTAATATCTCCAATATATATTTTGGTACCGCCTTTGTTGGTAGGCCGCTTCGACAGTAAGCGGAATGTTTAAAAAGTCATTTAAATTTCAGATACTGTTTCCTCGTCTGGTGCCAGGTTTTAATAGAACAAAATATCGATGATTCACCCTGTGACAATATAATGTGACTGAGGAAGTGGTATTAGAGAATACCACCAAATTAAATGCCACAAATGTTTTACAAAGGCCCCTGTATGAAAGACAATTACAGCATGGTAATGAGGTCCACATGCGTTTGATTTACTAAAGAAAAATGATATTAAATAAAACAATGTCTACCGAATCAAATCAAATGCTACAATAACCTTATAATTTAATCAGACTAAACGTCATAATGGTCTAATTTTAATGGGTTTCGAAATGCTGTACAAAAACATGCACCACTATTCAAATTTCTAAGACTTTCATTTCTTATGAACTAAGACAAATTTTAACTAACTATATATAAAATTATTTGGTGATTAACAGATTATATAACCAACACAGAAGTGTTACCAGAAAAAGTGAAAAACCAACAATGTTTTAAAAGAAATCTTCTGGATAACCATTAGTAATGAGATAATTTTTATTTTTGTCAATATCTTGGTTAAATAATAACCAAGATGAACAAACTAAATAAGCTTTATAGAGAAGTGCATTAAACGTCAATAATAAACCCGTAAATGTTTCTTCCTATAAATGTTTGTTTCCAAATTATCATCTTTAGTAGTAATGTTAACGTCCAAAAAAGATAAAGTGTTATCCTGGGTTTTTTTATATGTAAATTTCAAATTTTATGTTTTGAATTAATAAACTTAAAACACTGTTTTAATCAAGAATAATTCATTATTCTTGATGCAATTTCCTTATTTACAAATATACCATTAGAAGAATCAACTACTAGTAAATTACATATTATACCAGTTTTAATTTTACAGCACTAGACGGTCGTTTCGGAATACAATTCCTCATCAGTAGTGCTTGGAAAATTTTATGAAACCAAAACTATTTTGAAGATGTTGAAAAGCTACCCAAAAGACCAACATATATTTTTCCAAATTAAGCTAAGGAAATACTTTGCATGAAGGAGTATACCTTAGATTTTGAGAAATTTCAAATTTTAACTTGCAGGAAATTTAGACAATTATAGTATATTTCTGACAATAATACTAAATTATTGCCTACTGAGTTTGTGATATCCTCGGTGCACCAGCCACCAGCAGAGATATCGGCTCAGGGGTTTAAATTACATATTAAAGCAACAGATTATTTGTATTCAGATAATTCTGACCAAATTCCAAATTTCAGCAAAGACGTATTGAAAACATTGTTAAGATTCGCAACGGGTGGAGTATCTACATTTAATAACATGTATTATCGCTAGATTGACGGTGTCATGATGGGTCGCCCATAACGGTCTACTTAAGCAAATTTGATTCTTGGACATTTCGATCAAAATTGGATGAATTAACAATTTTACCCTGTAAACAAAAAATATGTGGTCGATATATCTATACTTTGAAACCAAACAAGATGCATTCAAGTTTTTTAAGTTTATTAATTAAAAACATAAGAATTGGTAATTTACATATGAGAAAAACCTATCCAAGCCTTAAACCACTATCCGAAAAGAAAAGTAAAAACTTTGAAAAGTGGCAACTTACTTATTGAACACATGCTAATCAACTTTGTAATTTCTAAGTTAATGTCAAACCTAACTTGTCTGTTCCAAAGTTTTTACTTTGCTTCTGAATTGTGATTCCGATATGGATTACTACGTTTGTTTTTTAATAATAATAGGTATAGGTTTAATACGTCGAAGATGAATTAATAAACACCTCTTAATTATAGGTGCGTATCAATCGGATGTTAATTTCACTTCATCAAGTAAATTTAACGTGAAATGATATAACAAATGCTTAGTACTAGTTTGATTCAATCTTCTGTACATAGTAAAAATATTCTGTTGGGTCTGCTACTGTTATGACGTCACGAAAAAAATATAAAAAAATAAAATAAAACTTATTCAGATAGGATTTTCATTACCGTAGCTAGACCCTAAATGTTGCTGAGGCAAATATTTTCGTAGCCTTAGGGATCAGACAGCTTCGCCTGCCGGGTTGAGAGGAAGGGGTTAAAAAGATCTTAAAATGATGCATACTCCAATGATTTCTCATTATGAATGCGTGTATTCAGTAATTTTGTGTTGACCCATTTTTAGATGTTTCATTTAATGGAAATGTTTGCCACACATCAATCAAAACACTATAACAACACAACAACTGATCTGATGAAGTGACCAGACCAGTGACGTACTATTTATCATATATTGATGATTATGTGGCAAAATCCTTTATTATTGTAAAATATTTACATTTATGATGTTTGATTGTATTCAACTCTGTTTGAGACTAAATAAAGTTATACGACTAAAATTTCATTTGCTAATGTGATGTCGCTCGTTTCTTACCTATACCCGTGACGTCAATGATTGTCTGTTCCAGCAATTGGAATTGCATGTCTTACACGACAGTGTTTAATTTATTTGAGGATTCAAAAACATAAAAAATAACCATTGAACTGTCTAGAAATGGCGTTTGTAGTGCTATAACTTCCAATTGGTGAAAATTCGCGTTTCCAACTTAATATACCCGTTTTCAAAGCTTTATAGGGTTGTGATTTAGACATGGACCGGCGTGTTTGACCAATGTTTATATATATATATATATATATATATATATATATATATATATATATATATATATATACGTATTCTACATTAGGAAGAGTTTCGAAGATTTAAAAATCTGGATTAGGGAGAGAAATGTAATGGGGCGAGAAATCTTGCCTCGTCCTAACATTTAGAGCTAATTTTCTCGAATAAAGTGAAATATGCAATTAAAAACAAGTGTACGGTTGTAATCTATAGATTGTAAGCTTTAAAGAAATATTTTTGTTTTTGAAATTGCTTTACGAATAAACTTACAAATCAATAGACAATGAAAAGTATGTTATATTCGAAGGCTATAAATTACCATCATTAGGGACATAGTCGGGAAAAGACGATTTTCTCAAGAAAAGTAATACTATATCTTGGAAATAATTTCCATAGATATTCAATATGTATTATTCTACAAATGAAATCTTGAAACCCTAAACTCTGTTCATTATTATAAAATATATTTGAATTAAAAATATTTTCATGTAGATATAGTCTTCTAACTGAACATATTGAATTTCATTCAAACATGATTGGATGCTATTTTTACATTTAAACTATGAATAATCATTAGGAAACTGGGGAAACCAATATAAACATATATTCATGTGGTTTCGTTTTAGTATTGTCGATGAACGATGTGCATCATTGAATTGCATTGACATCATGATTGTATAAACTGATTGACAAAGTACAAATTATCTACACAACATAACGTGTTCGTTAATGGTTATAATGAACTCATTTAGTGAACCAGACTTAGGTAATAAGCTATTGTGTACATAAATTATATAATAGTAATCGTCTTAAGCGTCGTATTCAAATACGATGTATTAAAGATTAGGATTATTCGTCCTTAAATGCATTAATATGATACAATATAATATTGATTCGTTGTCGGTTGTTTCATTTTGTAAATAATTTCATAAGATTTACTTGTTAACAGATGCAATATACTATCGCGACTGGTCTATTACTGCTTCCAAAACTACTTCAGAATTAACTGTCATTTTTCCTGTGTCATCAAGTAATGATTTTAGATTTGTTGGTTTTTAAAATTTGGTTCATAACTTGATGACTCAGGATAAAATGACAGTCGATTCTTTTATTTATAATATTTTTTTTTAAAATTCAATCTGAAATAAAATTCACGATTTCGGCCAAATAAATACGTTTATTATGCTTATCGAAATGTAAACGGAATACCTGGAACAGCCAATCCGTCGAACCTACAGACTTCACAATTTCAGAACCATCCAAGAAACAAAAAAGTGCATGATGAATTCAACGTTAAACATACTTTACTTAACATTATTCAAAACATTTGTTACATAATAAAGAAAATAAGTATCATAAAACAATATTTACAATAGACATACAATTCCTTCGTTGAACCCTGTTTTAAAAGTCTAGGTGAAATTTCAATCAACCACAATTTTAACACTGCGTAAGAATACTAATTTGGGGATTTCCCTTATCCGTTCTATTTTAGCTATCTGCACTTCGATATTTCGTATGATTGACAATTTTTATTTTTTATTTTTTTATTTTAATTTTTTTTTTTATTTTTTTAATTTTTTTTTTATTTTATTTTATTTTTGATTTCTCGGCAATTGAATATTAAAAAAATTGAATAAAAACATACTGATAATGTATGGCCGATTTTTTATGCATTCTAAAAATTTGAATAAAGAATATCCAGATTCGTGTGATTTTTGGTAAACAACATCTGCACTTGGGAAAACCACATCTTGTAACTTTCTCCCCAATTTATGCAAAGCAGCAGATTTTTCAAGGCGGCACATTGCACGTTGCATTCGTGCTACAACGATCCAGGATATGAGTGATGCCGCGGGGTGTACAAACTATGTCGGGCCACCGCAATGAGGCATCTGCCAGGTCTTACTCTTGTGACTGTTCCACTTCTCAGAAATATGTTTGAGTTCTATTCTGTCAGCAACAACATCTGATATCAACGTCACAACTATTCCAACTTACAGCCGCAAGATTTTGGTTCCCTCTTCATCATCGAGTCTGTGTACTCCCGAGACAAATATAGACCCGCACCTTCAGATGTCAAACAGTCAAACACTCTGTCGTGTATTAAGTTATTAAGTTCTTTTTAGATCTAATGTTTAAACATTGTGAAATAAGATTTGTTTTCAATTATTGATGACCTATTTTTGTTTTTCTGGGTAGATCGATATGATTGGCGTGAAATCGAAAAGTAGGAGGGGTTTAATATGACTGATCGGCTGTTCCATGTAAAGGTAACGACCTCCGTTAATTTTTAGAAGCGTCAAACTTTCTTTTCATTCGACGAAAATAGCAATTAAGTTCATGAATGAAGAAAGAAAATATTGTAATCATAAGAATTGACTGTAATTTTTCCCTGGGTTCTTAAGTAATGACCAGATTTGCTGGTTTTAAAAAACGTGAGGCTTCCTATCATTCACAGTTATGACGTCATACGGCGAGTAACTGAAGTTATTGATGAATGAACCGAGTTTGCTAAACAGAATTCATTGTAGACGATCAATAAGCATTGTAAATATTTTAGTTTAACAATTATTTATTCACAAAATCAGATACATTATGTACATTGTATGTAGATATATGTAACGTGAAAAGGATTCGAGAACAAGACTGTCTTATTTAAACTATACTTAAATTACAATATACATGTATAAGATGCTCAGGAAAAGTATATATAACAATTACATGTCTATAAAAGCTAGACCGAGAGAGAGTGGAGTGGAGTAATGGTGTTTAACGTACCAGTCAAGAATATTTCACTTATATCGAAACGTCGCCAGCTATAGGAGAAGGAGCAAGAAATTCTGCCTGAGTGTTATGCTGATGGCATTATACAGCAGGGTTCTTTATCGTTCCACGACTACCGTGACAAGTTCCCATCCGAAAGAACCGTGACTTTCATTTCGTAATGCCGAGTGCTTGGCGAAAGAACACCCACTTTCAAGTTTTGGGTCAGACACGGTCGGGCTCGAACCCACGGCATCCCACTTACGAAACGAGCAATCTACCAACTGAGCTACCGCAGTGGTTTTGAGAGAGAGAGAGAGAGAGTTACTGACTTAATCGTTTAGACAGCAGTATATAGCTCTGCATAGCATGAAAATGGGAAAGTTCTTTTATTTAAACTGTCACAATTGTTAAGAGAACATTGAATGGCAAAGAAAAAATAGTTTGCTGTTGTATATCATTATAAAGAAGACACCACATTTACAGAATGGGTTGTCATTAATATTTTTTTATAAGTAATCATTAAGTTACTGCATTCCAAGCGTACTCTAGTATGGTAAATTTGACCGAAACATGATCTGCATGAAAAATATTTTGGAACATTGGAACGTTTATCGAGATATTCAGTAAAATGTATATATTGATGCATTAATACGGATTTCAGTACGTATGTCCTATCCCGAAAAGTGCGTAAAAGAATTATAAGATGTTTACGGAGCCCGCGAAGAGACATTTAAAAAAAGTTGTTTGCGTTCCAACGCAGAGATATTAATTCGTTCCCACAAAATGCTATTTCATTCCGACGCAATAGATCTGCGTTTCCACGCAAAGTTATTTCGATCCCTTGCATTGTTATTCTGTTCCCACACAACGATGATTCCTTCCCACGCAATGTTATTCCATTCCTACGCAATAGTATTGCGCTCCCATGAAATAGTATTGCACTCCAGAGCAATGTTATTTCGTTTCCACGCATTAGTATTTCGTTTCAACGCATTGTGTTTTTCGTTCCGATGCAATAGTATTTCGTTCCTACGAAATATTATTTCGTTCCCTAGCAGAATATTTGCCTTCAGACGTAATAGTATTTGATTCCCAC
This sequence comes from Anadara kagoshimensis, assembly GCA_021292105.1. Taxonomy (NCBI): domain Eukaryota; kingdom Metazoa; phylum Mollusca; class Bivalvia; order Arcoida; family Arcidae; genus Anadara; species Anadara kagoshimensis. The sequence goes on along the minus strand of CM037872.1, from coordinate 39,806,850 downwards.
AAAATATTATTTCATACCAACGCAATATTATTTCCATGCAATAGTATTTCGTTCCAACGCAATGTTCTTTCGTTCGCTCACCATAGTATTGCATTTCCACGCAACTGTATTCCGTTTCCTCGCAATAGTATTCCGTACCCACGCAATATCATTTCGTTCAGTTACGTTGATTGTTCGTAATAGGGAAAAGCTACTGAGACCGCAAAACAGACATTGAAATAAATACTTGTTTGCGGTCCGACCCAATAGTATTTCGTTCCCACGCAATGTTATTTCGTTTCCACAGAATAGTATTTCGTTTCCACGCAATTTCGTTCCCACACAATAATATTGCGTTCCCATGCAATAGTAGTTTGTTCCCACGCAATGTTATTCTGTTGCCACGCAATGTTATTCTGTTGCCACGCAATAGTTTTTCGTTCCTACGAAATGTTATTGCGTTCCTGCGCCATTATATTGCATCCCCACGTAATAGTTATTTCGTTCCAATGCGTTTTATTTTCGTAAAAAGGAAAAACTACTGAGCCCGCGAAAGGACATTGAGATAAATAGTTGTTTGCGTTCCAACGCAATGATATTTCGTTACCGCGATAGTATTTCGTTCCCACACATTGATATTTCGTTCCCACGCAATGATATTTCGTTCAAACATAATGATATTGCGTTCCAACGCAGTAGTATTGCATTCCAACGCAATGTTTTTTTTTCTTTCTTTCTCACGCAATAATATTTCGTTCCCACTCAATAGTATTACGTTACCACGCAATGTTATTTCGCTCTCACGCAATAGTTATTTCGTTCCATTGCGTTTATTTTTTCGCAATAAGGAAAAGCTAAAAATACTTTATAAATACTGTAATACAAAAATGAAGGAGTGAAGTGGAATAGAATAATGGTGTTTTTCGCTCAAGTTAGCAATTTTTTATTACATAAGAAAGATCGATTTAGTAATTAAACTATATTTTAATTTCGGAATGGTTTCAAAAATGTATAGCCTTTTTTTATTTAACCGTCCCTTAGAAAAAAGAAGTTCTGTTAAATCTGTTATCGGACTGTGCGTAAAAGAATTATAAGATGTTTACGGAGCCCGCGAAGAGACATTTAAAAAAAGTTGTTTGCGTTCCAACGCAGAGATATTAATTCGTTCCCACACAATGCTATTTCATTCCGACGCAATAGATCTGCGTTTCCACGCAATGTTATTTCGATCCCTTGCATTGTTATTCTGTTCCCACACAACGATGATTCCTTCCCACGCAATGTTATTCCATTCCTACGCAATAGTATTGCGCTCCCATGAAATAGTATTGCGCTCCAGAGCAATGTTATTTCGTTTCCACGCATTAGTATTTCGTTTCAACGCATTGTGTTTTTCGTTCCGATGCAATAGTATTTCGTTCCTACGAAATATTATTTCGTTCCCTAGCAGAATATTTGCCTTCAGACGTAATAGTATTTGATTCCCACAAAATGTTATTTCATACCAACGCAATATTATTTCCATGCAATAGTATTTCGTTCCAACGCAATGTTCTTTCGTTCGCTCACCATAGTATTGCATTTCCACGCAACTGTATTCCGTTTCCTCGCAATAGTATTCCGTACCCACGCAATATCATTTCGTTCAGTTACGTTGATTGTTCGTAATAGGGAAAAGCTACTGAGACCGCAAAACAGACATTGAAATAAATACTTGTTTGCGGTCCGACCCAATAGTATTTCGTTCCCACGCAATGTTATTTCGTTTCCACAGAATAGTATTTCGTTTCCACGCAATTTCGTTCCCACACAATAATATTGCGTTCCCATGCAATAGTAGTTTGTTCCCACGCAATGTTATTCTGTTGCCACGCAATGTTATTCTGTTGCCACGCAATAGTTTTTCGTTCCTACGAAATGTTATTGCGTTCCTGCGCCATTATATTGCATCCCCACGTAATAGTTATTTCGTTCCAATGCGTTTTATTTTCGTAAAAAGGAAAAACTACTGAGCCCGCGAAAGGACATTGAGATAAATAGTTGTTTGCGTTCCAACGCAATGATATTTCGTTACCGCGATAGTATTTCGTTCCCACACATTGATATTTCGTTCCCACGCATTGATATTTCGTTCCCACGCAATGATATTTCGTTCAAACATAATGATATTGCGTTCCAACGCAGTAGTATTGCATTCCAACGCAATGTTTTTTTTTCTTTCTTTCTCACGCAATAATATTTCGTTCCCACTCAATAGTATTACGTTACCACGCAATGTTATTTCGCTCTCACGCAATAGTTATTTCGTTCCATTGCGTTTATTTTTTCGCAATAAGGAAAAGCTAAAAATACTTTATAAATACTGTAATACAAAAATGAAGGAGTGAAGTGGAATAGAATAATGGTGTTTTTCGCTCAAGTTAGCAATTTTTTATTACATAAGAAAGATCGATTTAGTAATTAAACTATATTTTAATTTCGGAATGGTTTCAAAAATGTATAGCCTTTTTTTATTTAACCGTCCCTTAGAAAAAAGAAGTTCTGTTAAATCTGTTATCGGACTGTGCGTAAAAGAATTATAAGATGTTTACGGAGCCCGCGAAGAGACATTTAAAAAAAGTTGTTTGCGTTCCAACGCAGAGATATTAATTCGTTCCCACACAATGCTATTTCATTCCGACGCAATAGATCTGCGTTTCCACGCAATGTTATTTCGATCCCTTGCATTGTTATTCTGTTCCCACACAACGATGATTCCTTCCCACGCAATGTTATTCCATTCCTACGCAATAGTATTGCGCTCCCATGAAATAGTATTGCGCTCCAGAGCAATGTTATTTCGTTTCCACGCATTAGTATTTCGTTTCAACGCATTGTGTTTTTCGTTCCGATGCAATAGTATTTCGTTCCTACGAAATATTATTTCGTTCCCTAGCAGAATATTTGCCTTCAGACGTAATAGTATTTGATTCCCACAAAATGTTATTTCATACCAACGCAATATTATTTCCATGCAATAGTATTTCGTTCCAACGCAATGTTCTTTCGTTCGCTCACCACAGTATTGCATTTCCACGCAACTGTATTCCGTTTCCTCGCAATAGTATTCCGTACCCACGCAATATCATTTCGTTCAGTTACGTTGATTGTTCGTAATAGGGAAAAGCTACTGAGACCGCAAAACAGACATTGAAATAAATACTTGTTTGCGGTCCGACCCAATAGTATTTCGTTCCCACGCAATGTTATTTCGTTTCCACAGAATAGTATTTCGTTCCCACGCAATGTTATTCTGTTGCCACGCAATGTTATTCTGTTGCCACGCAATAGTTTTTCGTTCCTACGAAATGTTATTGCGTTCCTGCGCCATTATATTGCATCCCCACGTAATAGTTATTTCGTTCCAATGCGTTTTATTTTCGTAAAAAGGAAAAACTACTGAGCCCGCGAAAGGACATTGAGATAAATAGTTGTTTGCGTTCCAACGCAATGATATTTCGTTACCGCGATAGTATTTCGTTCCCACACATTGATATTTCGTTCCCACGCAATGATATTTCGTTCAAACATAATGATATTGCGTTCCAACGCAGTAGTATTGCGTTCCAACGCAGTAGTATTGCATTCCAACGCAATGTTTTTTTTTCTTTCTTTCTCACGCAATAATATTTCGTTCCCACTCAATAGTATTACGTTACCACGCAATGTTATTTCGCTCTCACGCAATAGTTATTTCGTTCCATTGCGTTTATTTTTTCGCAATAAGGAAAAGCTAAAAATACTTTATAAATACTGTAATACAAAAATGAAGGAGTGAAGTGGAATAGAATAATGGTGTTTTTCGCTCAAGTTAGCAATTTTTTATTACATAAGAAAGATCGATTTAGTAATTAAACTATATTTTAATTTCGGAATGGTTTCAAAAATGTATAGCCTTTTTTTATTTAACCGTCCCTTAGAAAAAAGAAGTTCTGTTAAATCTGTTATCGGACTGTGCGTAAAAGAATTATAAGATGTTTACGGAGCCCGCGAAGAGACATTTAAAAAAAGTTGTTTGCGTTCCAACGCAGAGATATTAATTCGTTCCCACACAATGCTATTTCATTCCGACGCAATAGATCTGCGTTTCCACGCAATGTTATTTCGATCCCTTGCATTGTTATTCTGTTCCCACACAACGATGATTCCTTCCCACGCAATGTTATTCCATTCCTACGCAATAGTATTGCGCTCCCATGAAATAGTATTGCGCTCCAGAGCAATGTTATTTCGTTTCCACGCATTAGTATTTCGTTTCAACGCATTGTGTTTTTCGTTCCGATGCAATAGTATTTCGTTCCTACGAAATATTATTTCGTTCCCTAGCAGAATATTTGCCTTCAGACGTAATAGTATTTGATTCCCACAAAATGTTATTTCATACCAACGCAATATTATTTCCATGCAATAGTATTTCGTTCCAACGCAATGTTCTTTCGTTCGCTCACCATAGTATTGCATTTCCACGCAACTGTATTCCGTTTCCTCGCAATAGTATTCCGTACCCACGCAATATCATTTCGTTCAGTTACGTTGATTGTTCGTAATAGGGAAAAGCTACTGAGACCGCAAAACAGACATTGAAATAAATACTTGTTTGCGGTCCGACCCAATAGTATTTCGTTCCCACGCAATGTTATTTCGTTTCCACAGAATAGTATTTCGTTTCCACGCAATTTCGTTCCCACACAATAATATTGCGTTCCCATGCAATAGTAGTTCGTTCCCACGCAATGTTATTCTGTTGCCACGCAATGTTATTCTGTTGCCACGCAATAGTTTTTCGTTCCTACGAAATGTTATTGCGTTCCTGCGCCATTATATTGCATCCCCACGTAATAGTTATTTCGTTCCAATGCGTTTTATTTTCGTAAAAAGGAAAAACTACTGAGCCCGCGAAAGGACATTGAGATAAATAGTTGTTTGCGTTCCAACGCAATGATATTTCGTTACCGCGATAGTATTTCGTTCCCACACATTGATATTTCGTTCCCACGCAATGATATTTCGTTCAAACATAATGATATTGCGTTCCAACGCAGTAGTATTGCATTCCGACGCAATAGTATTGCATTCCAACGCAATGTTTTTTTTTTCTTTCTTTCTCACGCAATAATATTTCGTTCCCACTCAATAGTATTACGTTACCACGCAATGTTATTTCGCTCTCACGCAATAGTTATTTCGTTCCATTGCGTTTATTTTTTCGCAATAAGGAAAAGCTAAAAATACTTTATAAATACTGTAATACAAAAATGAAGGAGTGAAGTGGAATAGAATAATGGTGTTTTTCGCTCAAGTTAGCAATTTTTTATTACATAAGAAAGATCGATTTAGTAATTAAACTATATTTTAATTTCGGAATGGTTTCAAAAATGTATAGCCTTTTTTTATTTAACCGTCCCTTAGAAAAAAGAAGTTCTGTTAAATCTGTTATCGGACTGTGCGTAAAAGAATTATAAGATGTTTACGGAGCCCGCGAAGAGACATTTAAAAAAAGTTGTTTGCGTTCCAACGCAGAGATATTAATTCGTTCCCACACAATGCTATTTCATTCCGACGCAATAGATCTGCGTTTCCACGCAATGTTATTTCGATCTCTTGCATTGTTATTCTGTTCCCACACAACGATGATTCCTTCCCACGCAATGTTATTCCATACCTACGCAATAGTATTGCGCTCCCATGAAATAGTATTGCGCTCCAGAGCAATGTTATTTCGTTTCCACGCATTAGTATTTCGTTTCAACGCATTGTGTTTTTCGTTCCGATGCAATAGTATTTCGTTCCTACGAAATATTATTTCGTTCCCTAGCAGAATATTTGCCTTCAGACGTAATAGTATTTGATTCCCACAAAATGTTATTTCATACCAACGCAATATTATTTCCATGCAATAGTATTTCGTTCCAACGCAATGTTCTTTCGTTCGCTCACCATAGTATTGCATTTCCACGCAACTGTATTCCGTTTCCTCGCAATAGTATTCCGTACCCACGCAATATCATTTCGTTCAGTTACGTTGATTGTTCGTAGTAGGGAAAAGCTACTGAGACCGCAAAACAGACATTGAAATAAATACTTGTTTGCGGTCCGACCCAATAGTATTTCGTTCCGACGCAATGTTATTTCGTTTCCACAGAATAGTATTTCGTTTCCACGCAATTTCGTTCCCACACAATAATATTGCGTTCCCATGCAATAGTAGTTCGTTCCCACGCAATGTTATTCTGTTGCCACGCAATAGTTTTTCGTTCCTATGAAATGTTATTGCGTTCCTGCGCCATTATATTGCATCCCCACGTAATAGTTATTTCGTTCCAATGCGTTTTATTTTCGTAAAAAGGAAAAACTACTGAGCCCGCGAAAGGACATTGAGATAAATAGTTGTTTGCGTTCCAACGCAATGATATTTCGTTACCGCGATAGTATTTCGTTCCCACACATTGATATTTCGTTCCCACGCAATGATATTTCGTTCAAACATAATGATATTGCGTTCCAACGCAGTAGTATTGCATTCCAACGCAATGTTTTTTTTTTCTTTCTTTCTCACGCAATAATATTTCGTTCCCACTCAATAGTATTACGTTACCACGCAATGTTATTTCGCTCTCACGCAATAGTTATTTCGTTCCATTGCGTTTATTTTTTCGCAATAAGGAAAAGCTAAAAATACTTTATAAATACTGTAATACAAAAATGAAGGAGTGAAGTGGAATAGAATAATGGTGTTTTTCGCTCAAGTTAGCAATTTTTTATTACATAAGAAAGATCGATTTAGTAATTAAACTATATTTTAATTTCGGAATGGTTTCAAAAATGTATAGCCTTTTTTTATTTAACCGTCCCTTAGAAAAAAGAAGTTTTGTTAAATCTGTTATCGGACTGTGCGTAAAAGAATTATAAGATGTTTACGGAGCCCGCGAAGAGACATTTAAAAAAAGTTGTTTGCGTTCCAACGCAGAGATATTAATTCGTTCCCACACAATGCTATTTCATTCCGACGCAATAGATCTGCGTTTCCACGCAATGTTATTTCGATCCCTTGCATTGTTATTCTGTTCCCACACAACGATGATTCCTTCCCACGCAATGTTATTCCATTCCTACGCAATAGTATTGCGCTCCCATGAAATAGTATTGCGCTCCAGAGCAATGTTATTTCGTTTCCACGCATTAGTATTTCGTTTCAACGCATTGTGTTTTTCGTTCCGATGCAATAGTATTTCGTTCCTACGAAATATTATTTCGTTCCCTAGCAGAATATTTGCCTTCAGACGTAATAGTATTTGATTCCCACAAAATGTTATTTCATACCAACGCAATATTATTTCCATGCAATAGTATTTCGTTCCAACGCAATGTTCTTTCGTTCGCTCACCATAGTATTGCATTTCCACGCAACTGTATTCCGTTTCCTCGCAATAGTATTCCGTACCCACGCAATATCATTTCGTTCAGTTACGTTGATTGTTCGTAATAGGGAAAAGCTACTGAGACCGCAAAACAGACATTGAAATAAATACTTGTTTGCGGTCCGACCCAATAGTATTTCGTTCCCACGCAATGTTATTTCGTTTCCACAGAATAGTATTTCGTTTCCACGCAATTTCGTTCCCACACAATAACATTGCGTTCCCATGCAATAGTAGTTCGTTCCCACGCAATGTTATTCTGTTGCCACGCAATGTTATTCTGTTGCCACGCAATAGTTTTTCGTTCCTACGAAATGTTATTGCGTTCCTGCGCCATTATATTGCATCCCCACGTAATAGTTATTTCGTTCCAATGCGTTTTATTTTCGTAAAAAGGAAAAACTACTGAGCCCGCGAAAGGACATTGAGATAAATAGTTGTTTGCGTTCCAACGCAATGATATTTCGTTACCGCGATAGTATTTCGTTCCCACACATTGATATTTCGTTCCCACGCAATGATATTTCGTTCAAACATAATGATATTGCGTTCCAACGCAGTAGTATTGCATTCCAACGCAATAGTATTGCATTCCAACGCAATGGTTTTTTTTTTTTCTTTCTCACGCAATAATATTTCGTTCCCACTCAATAGTATTACGTTACCACGCAATGTTATTTCGCTCTCACGCAATAGTTATTTCGTTCCATTGCGTTTATTTTTTCGCAATAAGGAAAAGCTAAAAATACTTTATAAATACTGTAATACAAAAATGAAGGAGTGAAGTGGAATAGAATAATGGTGTTTTTCGCTCAAGTTAGCAATTTTTTATTACATAAGAAAGATCGATTTAGTAATTAAACTATATTTTAATTTCGGAATGGTTTCAAAAATGTATAGCCTTTTTTTATTTAACCGTCCCTTAGAAAAAAGAAGTTCTGTTAAATCTGTTATCGGACTGTCCGTAAAAGAATTATAAGATGTTTACGGAGCCCGCGAAGAGACATTTAAAAAAAGTTGTTTGCGTTCCAACGCAGAGATATTAATTCGTTCCCACACAATGCTATTTCATTCCGACGCAATAGATCTGCGTTTCCACGCAATGTTATTTCGATCCCTTGCATTGTTATTCTGTTCCCACACAACGATGATTCCTTCCCACGCAATGTTATTCCATTCCTACGCAATAGTATTGCGCTCCCATGAAATAGTATTGCGCTCCAGAGCAATGTTATTTCGTTTCCACGCATTAGTATTTCGTTTCAACGCATTGTGTTTTTCGTTCCGATGCAATAGTATTTCGTTCCTACGAAATATTATTTCGTTCCCTAGCAGAATATTTGCCTTCAGACGTAATAGTATTTGATTCCCACAAAATGTTATTTCATACCAACGCAATATTATTTCCATGCAATAGTATTTCGTTCCAACGCAATGTTCTTTCGTTCGCTCACCATAGTATTGCATTTCCACGCAACTGTATTCCGTTTCCTCGCAATAGTATTCCGTACCCACGCAATATCATTTCGTTCAGTTACGTTGATTGTTCGTAGTAGGGAAAAGCTACTGAGACCGCAAAACAGACATTGAAATAAATACTTGTTTGCGGTCCGACCCAATAGTATTTCGTTCCGACGCAATGTTATTTCGTTTCCACAGAATAGTATTTCGTTTCCACGCAATTTCGTTCCCACACAATAATATTGCGTTCCCATGCAATAGTAGTTCGTTCCCACGCAATGTTATTCTGTTGCCACGCAATAGTTTTTCGTTCCTATGAAATGTTATTGCGTTCCTGCGCCATTATATTGCATCCCCACGTAATAGTTATTTCGTTCCAATGCGTTTTATTTTCGTAAAAAGGAAAAACTACTGAGCCCGCGAAAGGACATTGAGATAAATAGTTGTTTGCGTTCCAACGCAATGATATTTCGTTACCGCGATAGTATTTCGTTCCCACACATTGATATTTCGTTCCCACGCAATGATATTTCGTTCAAACATAATGATATTGCGTTCCAACGCAGTAGTATTGCATTCCAACGCAATGTTTTTTTTTCTTTCTTTCTCACGCAATAATATTTCGTTCCCACTCAATAGTATTACGTTACCACGCAATGTTATTTCGCTCTCACGCAATAGTTATTTCGTTCCATTGCGTTTATTTTTTCGCAATAAGGAAAAGCTAAAAATACTTTATAAATACTGTAATACAAAAATGAAGGAGTGAAGTGGAATAGAATAATGGTGTTTTTCGCTCAAGTTAGCAATTTTTTATTACATAAGAAAGATCGATTTAGTAATTAAACTATATTTTAATTTCGGAATGGTTTAAAAAATGTATAGCCTTTTTTTATTTAACCGTCCCTTAGAAAAAAGAAGTTCTGTTAAATCTGTTATCGGACTGTAGATCAGTCCAAACTTTTGGAGTTTTATTAAGACACAATTGATACAGTAAATAAGTCGGAATAGAAGTAATAAGCAACATCTGTATTGATGAGAATTATTTATTGGTCTCATTTAAGACATTTTCTACAAAATTGCCACACACACACACACACACACACACACTCTCTCTCTCTCTCTCTCTCTCTCTCTCTCTCTCTGTGAACGAAATATCATTACGTGGGAACGCATAATTATTGCATGGGAACGAAATAACATTGCGTTGGAACGAAATATCACTGCCCGGTAACAAAATACTATTGCGAAGGAACAAAATATCATTGCCTGGGAACAAAATAACATTGCATGGGAACGTAAAATTATTACGTGGGAACGAAATAACATTGTGTTTGAATGAAATAAATTTTGCTTGGAAACGAAATGTCATTGCGTAGGAACAAAATAACATTGCGTGGGAACGAAATGCTGTTGCGTGGAAACGAAATAGCATTTCGTAGGAACGAAATAACATTGCGTGGGAACGAAATCTATTGCGTTGGAAATTTCAATACGTGGGAACGCAAAATTTTTTTGTGGGACGGCAAAGTATTGCATTGGAACGAAATGTGATTACGTGAAAACGTAAAGTATTTCCTGGGAACGAAATAAAATGGCGTGGTTACGAAATGCTATTGCGTTGGAACAAATATCATTACCCGGTAACGAGTAAAATTGCGTTGGAACGAAATACAATTGCGTGGGAACGAAATACAATTGCCTGGGAACGAAATAGCACTGCGTAGGAACGAAATAGCATTGCGTTGGAAAGAAATACTATTGCGTGGGAACGAAACATCATTGCGTGGGACAGCAATACTGTTGCATGGGAACAAAAACTCATCGCGTGGGAACGGAAAGATTTGGACGAAATACAAGAAATGCATGAAAACGAAATATCAATACGTGGGAACGCAATAATATTGCCTGGTAATGAAATACTGCTGCGTGTGAACGAAATAGCATTGCACAGGGACAAAATACAACATTACGTTTGAACGAAATTACATTGCATGGAAACGAAATAACATTTCGATGAAACTACATATACGATTTATTAATCATTACATATACAATTTTTAATCATTGAATGTAATATTTAACGCCAGATTAATTCGATAAACTTTATCTGCATTGGAACAAAATAACATTGCGTGGGAACGAAGTAGCACTGCATGGTAACTAAATACTATTGCGTGGTAATGAAATATTATTGTTTGGGAACAGTGCTATATTAGCGATAAACCCACATGGTAAAGTATGTACTATGTGCAAGTTAAGAGAGGGGAGGGATGTGATGTAGCGATATAGCTACATAGTATGGTATAACAGACGTTATTACTGCCTTATCTATTAGGTACCTTTTATGTGAAACGGTAGAGCGAACCGTTTACAAACTGGCGACCCGGGTTCGATTCCCGGCGTCGGGGAAGCGAATTTTTTCATTATAACTAGTATCTACGTTACAATACATGTATCAATATGTGGGACGATATGCCATTGCGTAGGAACGAAATAACATTGCGTGGGAACGCAAAATTATAGCATGGGAACGAAATAACATTGCGTTGGAATGAAATAACATTGTTTGGAAACGAAATAATATTATATTTGTTGGGAACGAAATATCAGTGCCTGGTAACAAAATACTATACTAGGAATGAAATAGCATTGCATGGGAACGAAATGCTATTGCTAGGGGATAATAATAATAATAATAACTAGAATTGTAATTGTGGCAAGCACAATGACAGAAATATCCCACCATCCAAATTTTGTGGGTTTTTTTTTTTTTTTTTTTTTTTGTTTTTGTTTTTTGTTTTTGTTTTTGTTTGTTTTTTTTTTTTTTTTGGAATGCCTAGGGGTTACTCGTCATTTAGGCATTAATCTTATAGAATTTCTTGGTAATCGGACAAACGGTTATCAAGAAAAATGGGTTTTACCTGTTTCCATGGTAACGACAGCCATCTTGGAAATTCAAAATGCGGATTGCAGATCTACATGGCTGATACATTGTCACTATGAAATTTCATTGAAATTGAATGAGGTATCTCTGAGAAAATGGGCGGACAAAAAAATGACGGAAAGTTTTTCCAGAACATTTCATCAGAATAAGACCAAGAAGTTTCCCGAAAAGTGTTTGCACGCCGAGTTCCTTAAATAATTCAATAGATCTCATTTCACGAACATCTTTGTCGAATATTAATCTAGCAGACCGTTTTTGAAGTTTAAGAATGAGGTTCAGATATTAAGAGTGACAAATTGTGAATATTTACATAAAAATAATGTGAGGTGCTTATAAATGTGACGTTCTAATATCTTGGACATTATTGGAAGAATTGATATTGGTCATTATCTGAACGGTCTTAATCGCCCTTTTTATTATGTATTGGTATTATTTTGGCCATTTTAAATAAGGACAGATATGTTGAGTTAATGATACTTAAGTTAAACATGTATGTATGTATGTGGTTCAGCAATATATATGATTGGCTGAATGCTTTAAAGAATTAGATCCTATATAGTCTAGGCCAGTTGACTTCTTAATATCAAAACTTAACAATTGTTTTACACAAAATTTGAATCAACAAGTGGTATTTCAAAAGAAACAAAACTGGGTATGATTGAATATGAATAGGAGTAATGTTTTATCATATACCTCAGATTTTTCATCAAATGTAAAATGTTCAGATATATTTCAAAAAATATTCATTAAACATGTTGCCAACTTGTGCAGGATTTGTAATAAGATTATTTGAACTATTTCGTAAATGAAACACTGAATTAGTATTAGATTTCCTTCCCATTGTGTTGTGGAAATGTTTCTATAATTTCATAGAATTACCCTTAATACTTTCCATTTATATATAAGAAATAACAAAGGGTCTAGTATACCCTGGGGAACACTAAACTTAATTACTTCCACCATGAGAAGTCATTTTTAAGAACAACGCGTTGTTTTCGGTTAGAGAAATAAGATTTAACATTAGGAACTTTGGCCAGCACAATTAAAGGGACGTAACTCGTTAATCACAAAATTTACCTGTATATGCATTACGACTTGGTATCTATGTATAACTTGAAGATAGCGTTCAACTGTCCTAAGGTCGTGAATATTTATTAATTCATAGTGATTAATATAATTCATTAATCGTAATTGAGATAACCATTGATTACTGATAATTTACGCTTACTTATGACATTCAGTAAGTAATGCATTATGACATCACTGAACTAATTAGCTATGATGTACTAATTAATTAATTACCACAGTTAGGAATTAATTATGAAAATAATGAATCATTGAAATATAGAATTAATTGAGACATTCATCAATTCCTGTCACAAAGGACAAATTACATCAAGTACATAAGTAATTAATTTGTGTTCATTTTGTTTCCAAGTTAACCATCCAACGGAGTTCGTTTGGGTTATTTATTAAAATTTATCCAATACCTTTGAATCTCATGTTAAAAAGTTCAATATCAAGAATAAAAAATCTTTATCCAAACTGATCAATTATTAATCATTTATTTTTATTTTTACAGCTACATACGTAATTTCGAAATAGACTGTCCGGTATGTGGAGAGAGAGAGAGAGAGAGAGAACGTGTGTGGGTGTGTGAAAAGTAGAGGTTACGTTTGAATTAACAATGGTTCCTGTTATATCATAACTAATCGCAAGTCTTAATATAAGTGAACTAAATATTCTTGACCTGGGAATGTAAATCTCGGATATTGTTGATTGGTACACTAGCGCTAGGTGTCACAATTATCATCCCCAACTTATCTCCTCACCCTTCTTTTCTCCGTTAATCCCTTCTTTAGTAAGAGCACCCTACGATAATTAAGATTCACCTATGTTCTGGTCATCGATATCGATAATTTACCTCTGTGTCCATTCAACCATTAAATCTTGCCGTGCGTTAATGTAGCTAGCGTATGTGTTAAGATACTTAGATTTCTATTTATAGAACACATGTGATTTTACTAAATTAAAATTACATCTGACATGTTTGTTTGTGCCCAGGCGTGTCAGTTTCAGCAACAATTCTATTATCCTTTTTTTAATTGTAAACTATCACTTTCATTCGTTCCAACATATACAAATAATTAAAAGGAAAAATAAAAAAAATATCAAGATTATTAAAAAAATATAGCTTATTCAATTAAAAAAAGATAAATGTCCCTAACAAAGGTTATAAAATTCTTATTATATATAAAATTTGCATATATGTATGGAAAGTTATTCATAGTAACGTGCACATGCAGAATTCCCTAAGATGGCCTATCAAATTTTATTTTTTTGGCGCACTTTTAAAATCTGTTATTCTGCATGGCACCCTGTAACATTTCTATCAGTCATCCCCCCTTTTTTCGAAATTTAGTTGTTTCTCCTAGTTCTTTAAATTTAAACTTAATGGCCAAAAACTGAAAGGTCATTATATAGTCCGTGTTTTCTTTATCATTGAATGCTATGCCCAAATTATTTTACTCCCTTACTCCATTTCTCTTCCAATAAGCTTTTTCTCTCTCTTTTTGTAAAAAATTTTCGGTCCCTATAGTCATTTTTCTTTTTTTTTTGTGTAGAAATAAATTATTATTGACGTATTTATCAAGTCCTGTTTATTGCAAGTGTATTTTTAGTTAAAATTCTTTGCCAATTTTTAAACGATACAAAGCTATTAAGTAAAAAAAAAAAAAAACTATAAATGTCCTTTCTCTATCAATATACATTAAATCATGAATCAGCATCAAGTTCAAAATATTTAATGATCACCGACAAAAGATTTCTTAAAATTTTAAGACAAACTACTGTTTGCGTATTTACATCATTACGGGCATGAAGCCCCTGAAATCAAAATAGTATATTCCTATCTCGGTCTCTTTGGATGCGTGATTGTTAATTTATCACCGGGTTATCACAAATTACTAATTAACTCTATTCATCAGTTCGGGCTTGTGCTGATAACTGTCCCGCCTCAGTACACTGAATCGAGGAAAAATACATCCTTATTGTATACACAAGTTTAACGTCCTATCAAAGAGAGAGATAGAGAGATATTTTAAAATCACTAAAATAATTTACTCTGTGTGTGTGTGTGTGTGTGTGTGTGTGTGTGTGTGTGTGCTCTTTTTAGGCAAATAAATGTTTTTAGCGATATACTGTTTCTTTATAATATTTGGAGATATTATAGAAAACAACTGAGATGTATCAGTAATAACAAGAGAAATACTTTAATCCTAGATGTCTCCAGTAAAAAATTGTTCATCTTCAATACATAGACGAGCATTTCTGTTAAATATAAAAATATCTTCCAGTTTCAACAGGTAAATTGTGTGAATTAAACGTTTATGTGAAATTATATTCTTTCCTTCATGTTTAACAAATAACATGGAAGAAGGCATGGTTAAGACCAGATAAAACCCCAGTTTTTTAATGACTCTAATACCGACCCCGAAGCCAGTTGACATTTTTGAGTAATAATGTAGGTTTCTTTGGTGTGTTCTTAGACATTGTAGTATTGTTCAAAGATGTTTATCACCGTAGAAAGTCGTAAATAAATAATGTCATATATCCATTTTAATCAGGCGTAATTTGTGAATAATGCGAATAATAAAATTCTATGAACTTGATAATACCCTAACGAATGCCATTAAATATGGTTGATGTACCCAATATACACACGCAACACATATTTATAATCCAAGTATGTAATTTCTTCACTAACATGAAATACTGATTGATTATCTTATAAAACGGTCGTAGTTTATCCACTTCTGGTCAAGTTTCAGAAGCAGTCCAAGCTAATTAAAATAATAACCAGATTCTTCTTTGTTGGTATGGAAAATTTACAAAAAAAAAAAAAAAAAAAAAAAAAAAAAAAAAAAAAATGACTATGAAATATCTGTGACAAATTTAATACATTTGCTATATAATTTATAAATTTATTTATTTAAAAAAACTTTTATCAATAAAAGTATACCAAATGTATTCATATACATATAATGCCTGTAAAACCTGAATTTATTTATTTATTTTGAACGATGTGTATTTTTTAAAAATAAAGAATGTAAAATTGTCTGATAACTTTTTCCGCCTGACCAAAGAAGTAATTATGTTATAATAAACACATTCACCATCCATATTTCATGTCACCTGTATCTGGACTTAACTTCTGCAGTATAATGTCAAAATCTTTCATTTTCAATTATCCCGTGACGCAAGAAGATCTTTATTTACAATTTTAAAAATCATATCATTGAAAAGATAATTTTGTCTACTTGCTATATATAACTGGGATGAAAATGCATCTTAATGTTATTATTCGATTATAGTGTGTTAAAGTTGTCCGAATTGCTCATTTGACAATTTTTAAACATAACAAAGAAGGGAAATAGGTTCTTTCAAAAAGTTAACCGTGACGCAAGAAGAATTAACTTTAAAATTTTGCAAAAAATATCATTGAAAAGAGGACATGTTGAAGTTTCTTATCATAACTGGGATGAAAATGAAACATTTACAATAAAATTGTTATTCCATATTTTGTAACGCCTTGCTATATAATCTATAGTACAGGTAAGACACAAGTTGATCTAAAGTTGGCGCATGCGCAAAGACAGGTGAGGATTATAGTGCATAATGATCAGCAAAAGTTTCCCTTTTATCCCTATTGTAATAAGTTATCTAAAAGACTTGTATGTCACACTCTATCAAACGCTTTACTTACGCAAAGAAAACTTATCTGTTATATTTTTAACAATTTCGGGTTCATCTTTTTTGTAGACAGGTGTTGCATAAGCTTTTTCCCAAAACTGCTTTATCGTAACCATATTTCCGTAAGCCGTGTAATGGTTTCCCTATTCTCATTCTTTTGAGAAGGTTATTGATGTCCATACTATATTTTTGATTTTGGCCAATGTTAATGGACTTAAATAAATCAATTGTGCATAGTCTAAATGGTATACCGATTGTACTTTAAATCATTGCCATTCGGCTTATGTCTAATTGTCACACAACTCGGTGGCAAGTTACCTAACTCTGTTACCGAGTGACCAAAAGTAACTGTCGCGCTGTTGACAGTCAAACGTTATCGGAATTCTATTTGGCCACTGGCTAACGATGCCATCACACTTAAATACGATGACTACTGGAAGGAACTGCAGGGGCCTCACACAGTCCTGCTGCATTGCTTCCACAATCGGACATATCCCTTGTTTCATTCGTTTTATCTTCGTGAGGTGAAAATCCCCGATGGTAACGAGGATGAT
This sequence comes from Anadara kagoshimensis, assembly GCA_021292105.1. Taxonomy (NCBI): domain Eukaryota; kingdom Metazoa; phylum Mollusca; class Bivalvia; order Arcoida; family Arcidae; genus Anadara; species Anadara kagoshimensis. The sequence goes on along the minus strand of CM037872.1, from coordinate 39,789,700 downwards.
ACGAAGTTAAAACGAAGATGACACGATTTTACAAATTGTCCTCGCGATAGCCTTGCGAAGGGAAAAATGGATACACGAATTTCACACGAAAATATACCTTAGTATGGTTCTTCGGCAATTTTTTGACATGCCAAAGATTTTTTAAACGCTTATTATGTTGCTACTGAAGTCTGAAAAACTGAAGAGGCGGCCATGATTAAAGATGTTCTCACGATAGTCCGTTTTACTATCAGATCCGAATTTAAACAATTTTCGAGTTATCATCTTTTGTCAATTTCGAGAGAGTGTGACGCGGGCATTACAAAATCGCGGTCACTCGGCAACCAAGCGGCGACACCTTTTCATGAGCCAATTGTTTAACAAGCGACACATCTTCGCCAATGATTAACACAATAAGTTTCCTGTGGCCCCTATCACTAGTCATG